>LPNX010526840.1:156428-216661 GCA_001517045.1 Pseudotsuga menziesii | reverse complement strand
TATATATAAAATAAAGCAAATAAATAAAATTAAAATTAATATACTTTATCAATAATTTATTGTTTGTATAGGTAATAGAAATAAATATAATGAAACATTAATATATAAATTCTCACTCCAAAGTTATTATGTTCATGAAGGGACATATAGTGCCCACAAGCTTGCATTAGTGTTATCTTACATTTTTAATTTTTTTTTAAACCGAAGCTTTATGTATAGTTTGATAGTATGTGTACAATGTGAAACATATCGAGGGCATGAGTTGACAAGTGTCTTATTAATGCAAGAACACTTCAATGTAAGGAGATATACTATGGTTGAGGCTTTTATTGTGGTTTTTTCGGCTTCAGTATTTTATTGTTGTTGAACGTCATGGCTGGCTAAGCAACAAGCCTTAGTCGACTATGCTTGAACCTACTTTTATGCGTTTTTTTATATAGTTCGGCCCATCCATGCATGATGTGAAACATATTGGGGGCGTCGTTTGACAAGTTTCTTGTTAACGCGAGCACACTTCAATGTTGGAAAGTACACTATGATTGAGGCTTTTATTGTGGTTGTTTTTCGATGTCGGTGTTTTACTGTGTTTTATTGTTGTTGAATGTCATGGCTGGCCAAGATGCAAGATTCGATCAGTGATGCTTGCACATCTACATTTATGTGCTCCCATGTTGCATTAACATTCCAATTATGGGTTTTGGTGTTGCATTTATGTCTTTGGGCTTGGTCTAGATTTAAATGAGTGCCAAAGTGGTATGCTAGAGCATAATTTTTAAAGTAAAAGTTTGATGATCATAAATGTTATTTCCTTATCCCTAACTTCTTAATAATCTCATTTAGGCAAAAAAAATGTTGCTCTAAACACTAATGCTACAAAGAATACATCTCCTTCATCATGGGCATGGGCTTGGGATGAGGGAGATGGAAAGACAGCTATGGGACATTCCCAAAAATATTTGACATCGAAAATATCATCCACTAATATAAACAATAAAAACAAAGTGAAACTGTGAGAGCTAAAAAAATTATAGAAACTAAGAGAAAAAGGGCATGATCATTTCGGAGAGAAAAGGAGTAAGGATTTTATGATGCAAAAACTTGAATGAATAGATCATAGAATCACAATTATCAATATGCAATATCAATTTTAGATTTTGTATTTTAACAAAGTACATTTTGTGTGAGTTGTATCTAAACTTGATTAAGAACGTACAAGTTAGATAATTTCTCTCACTTAATGTTCATAATTCTCAAACAAAATCATTAAATATTTTTTTGTGAAACAACTAGAAAAACTATGCATTATCTTTATGATGAGCTATACAAGATCACTCTATTGTTGAGAGATTTATATTCAATTATTAACTATGAGTTTTTTTCCAATTAAGTATCTTTTGTTGTGATAAGGATACCATGAATTACATATTAAGGGGTAAATAACTCAAAGAATGCATTTAAACAATAATTAAATATTAGATATCAATGTTATAAGCATATCATATTTATAGTAGGAAAATGGATAGCATTATCAACTCAATAAAACAATTATAAATCAACATGTTACATACTTTTAGGGAGATAAAATATGTGAACATGAAGAAATAGAGATGAACTCATTTCCTTGGGTTTTATCAATGCTTATTTTTTATTTTCATCACTATTTTTTTTGTAATCTGCACAGATCTATTAAAATACAATGACAAAATATACAAAAGTCACCGTGGCCATAGGAGGTCTCAGAAGGTGAAGCCACCCTCCAAGCCTCTCAAAAACTGAGGGCCGTCTATGAAATCCAATGATGAGATTGTTCATGACCAAGTCTGAGACATAGCGACGAGATTGTTCATGATCGAATCTGAAACATAGTTACAAGATTCAAATTTAAAAGCGGACAGAGACATAGACATAGTTTGCATACACAAACATAGTTCGTAGACATAGATATAGAGTTCAAATTTAAAAACAGAGTTCATAGACATAGGGATGATATTTAAGTGTTAAAAACCTATAGCAAATTGGAGTCATAGATGGTTGTCCACATATTGGTATTGGCTAAATGTATTCTTGAAATTGGAGTCATAGATGGTTGTCCACATACTGGTATTGGAAAAATGTATTCTTGAAGCCATTCAAGTGTATTAGAGCTCTCTCTTGGATACCTAGAGGAGTTTTGATTATTATTTGGAAAATCCTTTTTAATTTCTTCTAGCCATGGATCTGTGGTCACAAAAAGATGGCTTGTATAAAGTGGTAGGGCCTTGCTTTGCCAAAAATTCAAGGAGATTGGTGTATAAAAATTCGAGGTTGCTTTAGCATTTACGACTATGTGTTTATTTCTCAAAGCTGAAAATTTTAAACAATAAGAATTTTAAGTAAAACAAAATTTAGGTAATAAATTCAATGAAATTTGAAATTAAAATCTAAAGAAATCCAATATATATATTAAATGTGCTTTACAATATTTGTTTAAGATGTGCCATGTCAGGTGACAAAGGTGATACATCTCAGTTACTAAGGTTGTAAAAAACATATCTTGACTTAAGTAAAATGATGTCTGCTTAAACAAAACTAAATAAATTAAATTAAATTGATTTGATCTTAAACTGAGATATATCAAGAACAGAAAGATCAAATATTTTGAGGTGTGATTTTTTTATTTTTGTGTAAAAATTTAAGATAAAAAGAATTTACACCTCAAGAAGAATTGGATCCCTCTCACCACTTGATAGATGTGGATCTAAAATGGATCTATGTTAATATTATATTAAATATTATGGAAATTTGAGCTTATGATCTCTCATAAATAAGTGGAATAATCAAAATTTAAAACAATACTTAATTTAAATTAAATAATATATTTTTACACAATGTGTATGTAATGAAAAACTGCAAATAGATGTAGAATTAATTAATAAGTTAAAATTTTTATTAAAATTTATTTTAAATATATATTATTTAAAAAAAAATCAATATTAAAAAATAATTTTAAAATATAAAAACTAAAACTTTAAACAAATTAATAATAAACCTATTTAAAAAAAAAAAAAAAACCTATTTTATAATTTTATGATTGGAATTTGTGTTTAAAGATGACCAACTTAGAAAATGATGACCAACTTCAAAAAAATTAACCATTTTCAAATGTTACAATATTTCAACTAATGTTGAATTTAAAAAAATTGTCTTACACAACTTTAAAAAATTTGGAATTTAATAGTTTGAACTCATGGAAGTGAAAAGCTCATTTCTGATCATTTAACAGTTGCACAATGTGGCTTGGTTTTATGACCATTTAACCTGTGTCAAATATGGCGTGGCTCATTAACCAATCAAAATTGGCAGCGCTCATTAAAATATAAATAATAAAAAAACAGATTTATTAAATATCCATAATAAAAATAACATTTTTTTACATCACTGGGCTAAAATTTATCCTTTCAAAAATATGTACAAGAAAATCCCATGAAATGACAGGCAGCACATCGATCTGTACAATAAATTGGACAGTAATTTCCAACAAATAAACTGACTGAGAGATCCCTCTGTTATTTTGGGAAAGGTTTGATTAGCATGAATATCGTTTCATACTGTAGGAATTATCTTGATTTCTCTTCTGTGGTGTTGGCACAAGCAACGCTAAGTAAGTCTGCTCCCTATCCCAATTTCTTGACTTTCATTGCGAGGCACAGAGGATCTGCTTTTCCCTCCACTGTTATCTTTCCCTCCTTCATGTCCACTGTAATAGAGTCCACTGAGAAATAGCAGTCACAACATTAAAAAACAAATACTTATAAGAACAAATATTTAGGAAAAAGGCCAGAAAATGTTATGGCTGGATATTATAATGCAATAATAATAATAAAGATTCATACATCTGGCTTGTGCAACATCCTTCATGGCCTAACTAGTATCCATGCCGTGAAGGATTTTGTAATCTTGGTTGGTTGAATTTCTACTAGGTATCGATGCATTCGAAATGGTCCGAGTAACAGGGAAGCCAAACTAGCATCCTGTCTAAATTATACTCTTTCTAAAGAATAAATTCATAAATAATCAAACTAAACTTACCCATGTGGGGCTTATACCGTAGAATAAATCTTTCTGGTATTTTTTGGCAATTATTATAGAAATCCGAAGTTCTGTAAATCTCTCAACAATCCCTCCGTTACACAAAGAAATTCACCGTGAGAGCAGCCCAGCTCTGGCTCTCCAAACCAATCTGGTCTTCGTCATTGAGATCCCTCCATTAAGTGAAGAAATTCACCGTGAGAGTAGCCCAGCTCTGGCTCTCCAAACCAATCTGGTCTTCGTCCACCCACAGATTTTAGTACTGCATACTCCAACATAACATTTTAAGAGGGGCGATCAGGTAAGGAGGGAGGGATGCATTTCAAAATTCAAATTTGATCACAACTGGCAGATGAGACTTTCAGATAGTACACTCTCCTACCACCTGGTATATGGAATGCATGATATTGCTCTCCCTAGTCCCGACCATATGTGAAGTCATCGACATGCATGACATGCGAAATACGCCGGGTACCGATAAACACCAGGAGTCAACGTGAGGTAGGGTTGCCACTGACGGGCCAGTGGGACATTAAATGGCTGCCAAAAAATTTCAAAAAATCCGTAGAGGGACTCAGGTTTATGGATTTGGTTGATCAGCAGGGACCCATGCTAGCTGGCTTATCCAGCATGAACGTACATGCTGGATAAGCTCGGCCGTCGAAATGTGGGAACATTGCCTCCCGAAGTCGCACATCAATTGTCCCTAGAGTACTTATCTATGTATGTTGCGGGTTTAAAAGAATTTCCTAAGGATATCGAAAACCTCAGTAGTTTGGAAGTTCTTGAGGTAGAAAGCCCTTTGTTGATTCAGCTGGGACTGTTGACTCAGCTGTCAACGTTGAAGATAGGAAGCGCTTTGTTAAAAATGCTACCATGCTCATTGGGTACCCTAAGCAACTTGAAGGAGTTGAGGATTGTTGAATGCCCACAACTGAGATTCGTTGGGACTGTTGACTCAGCTATCAAAGTTGGAGATAGAGTGGTGCCAAGGATTAGAGTCCTTACTGGTAGAAGTGGTGAAGTTGAACAACCTGGTAACCTTAAGAATAATGGGATGTATGTTACATGAGCTGCCCTTGTAAAAGGTGGTGGAAGGAGAAAGAGGTGACATTGAGTTGTCCCGAATGGAAAGCTTAGAAATGTGGCATACAAAAGTGTGGGAGATATCCTTTATCGAGGGTGTTTGTCCCACCCTTAGATATCTCACCATCGGATCTTGCGATGATCTGGTAGAGGTTGGAGCACTGCCACCGACACTCATAAAGTTGTCTATATGGAATTGTGGTAAGCTGAGGAAAATGGAAGGGCTTTGGAATCTTACAAACCTTTAGAAACTCGACATCAGTTGGTGTAGTTGTTGGAAAAATGTAATTACTTACAGATCCGTACTTGACTTCCAGCCGACTCTGTCAGAGTCTGTACAAGTCGAGATCTTGTCTGTCAATCTGACAAGAAGGAAAAGTCCACGAGTAGGAAACATAGTCCAGTCGAATTTATTTGAGAAGCTAAGTTGTTAGGTAGATAGTTATTACAGTCTTTAACAGGTTAGCCCCAACACCAGTGATAACAGGTTTAAAATTGAGCAAGGATGATGAAGGATCCACTGTAGATCCTACGCTGTTCAAAAGGCTTGTTGGCAGCCTTATGTATTTGACAGCAACAAGACCAGACATTATGTATGGAGTAAGTCTGATCTCAAGGTTCATGGAGTCACCAAAAGACTCACATTGGCAAGCAGGTAAAAGAATTTTGAGGTATGTAAGTGGCACAAAAGACCTTGGTATTATGTATTCAACCTCAGAAAATTTTAAACCCATTGGTTACACTGATAGTGACAATGGAGGCAGCATAGATGACAGTAAAAGCACATCTGGGTACACATTTCATTTTGGTACAG
Organism: Pseudotsuga menziesii; assembly: GCA_001517045.1. Lineage (NCBI taxonomy): Eukaryota > Viridiplantae > Streptophyta > Pinopsida > Pinales > Pinaceae > Pseudotsuga > Pseudotsuga menziesii. The sequence goes on along the minus strand of LPNX010526840.1, from coordinate 210,693 downwards.
GTGTTGTTTCATGGGCTTCAAAGAAACAATGCATAGTAACTCTATCTTCAGCTGAAGCAGAGTATGTTGCAGCAACAAGTGTTGCATGTCAAGTTGTCTAGATGAGGAGAGTCTTAAAAGACTTGTCACAGAACCATCAAGAACCGACAACAATCTTCTGCGACAACAATTCATCCATAGCATTATCAAAGAATCATGTGTTTCACAAGAGAACCAAGCACATCGACATAAGGTTTCATTTTATAAGAGAGTTGGTGAACGACAAGGAAATTTGTTTGGAATTTTGCAGGTCTGAAGACCAACTTGCGGACATCTTCACCAAGGCATTGGCAAAGGACACATTCCAGTCTCTGCGTAGTTATCTTGGTATGACAAGTTCTCCACAGTGAACTCTGTCATAAATAGAGCATGTCTAAGCTCTGAAACATTTTGTAAATTTTGTTTTAAAAATCCCTATCTGCTCATAATTAAGGGGGATTGTTGGAAAAATGTAATTACTCGCATATCTGTACTTGACTTCCATCCAACTCTGTCAGAGTCTGTGCAAGTCGAGATCTTGTCTGTCAGTCTAACAAGAAGGAAAAGTCCACGAGTAGGCAACATAGTCTAGTCAAATTTATTTCAGAAGCTAAGTTGTTAGGTAGATAGTTATTACAGTATTTAATGGTGAGTCAGTCGGCCCATGCTGTAGCAATCTTCAGGTTGCCTATAAATAGAAGAAGCAAATTGTAAATCAGTTTACAGATAACAGACACAAGAGAGACAATATACACTGAAGGAACTCCAGGTGAGAAAAGAGAAGTCGAAGCTCAAGCTTCTGTGCATGTAATTTAGTTGAAGAGCTGAAGCTTGGTAGACCGACGAGTCTAGACCGATACGTCTGAATCGACCAGTTTGTAACCGACAAGTTTGTATTACTTTGTATTTCCGCATAGTTAATATATGAAATAGTTTGTGGTTGAATGCATGATTATTATTGGCCGCACATATTTCCAGATTTACTTCTGTAAATGTCTTTTACAATTACTGATAAGTAAAAGAACAAGAACCCATAAAATCTCACCGCATGAAATTTCTAGGTTTTATGGCACATTGGTCGACTCAAGTCTTCCTACATATTTGGGCATATGTTTTTCATAATTTATTTGGATTTGTAAATGTGTCTATTTTACTTCATCTTACTCACAGGTGAAAAGCATTTGTAATTTCTTAAGTCTTTAGACTAGGAAATATATTCTGCAGATTTCGACCAAAGTGAGCCGACTAGAGGTGTCAAAACCAACTTGGTCGAAGCAGCCGACTTGGTCGAAGTAAAAAGTGGTCGAGGTAAAAATCGGTCGAAAAAGTATGTCGAAGTAATTTTGGTCGAGTGAAGGATTGACTAAAATTTGTGAACTTGTCTAGTCGGACATAGACAAGTTTCACCCGACTAGAAAAAAGGTAAAGTGGTCGGCGTGAAAAGTAAAAATTATTTTTTAAAATTTTGACTGAGCCCTAAACCCAAGTTTAGTCGGCTTGGTTTTGACTATCTGGTATCAGAGCAAGGTTATATCAGAGCAAATTTTATATCAGCCCAAGATTTTAGGAAATAAATCTTGTCTTAAAAAGTGGAAATTAATTTTCTAAGGAAAGTTAATTAAAAAAATTAAAAATGGCTTCCACTTCTGGTTCATTGCAACCTCCAAGTTTTAAAGGAAATAATTATGAATATTGTTCTTTAACAATGAAGGCTTTATTCAGAGGACAAGATGTCTGGGAGATAGTCCAGCATGGTTATGTAGAACTAGCAGACATGGCAGCATATAACAATCTCACACAGGCTGAGAAAGATGTCTTGAGAGAACAGAGGAAGAAAGATGGAAAAGCTCTGTTTTTCATACATCAAGCTATGCATGAGAGCATACTCCCAAGAATAGCAGGAACGACTAATGCCAAGGAAGCATGGGATACATTGGAGACTGCCTATCAAGGTTTGACTAAGGTAAAGACATCCAAGCTACAGATTCTGAGAAAATATTTTGAATCTCTGTCCATGAAAGATTCAGAGAATGTAGATACATTTTACACCATAGTTGTTGGGTTGATAAACCAACTGAAATCACATGGAGAACCCATATCAAACCAAAGGGTTGTTGTAAAAATTCTCAGAAGTCTTCCCCCAAGATTTGAAAATTTGGTTGTGACCTTAGAGGAGCACACAAACATGTCAACATTTACCTATGATGAGCTGCAAGCTTCACTCATCAATCATGAACATAGAATCAACAGATCACATACATCATTGGAAGGTGCATTTGCAGCACAGTCATCCATAAGCCGTGGTAGAGGCAGGGGGAGAAACAACTTCAGAGGCAGAGGAAGAATTTCTTCAAGAGGAGGACGAGGCAGAAGTCCTGCAAATGTCGGTGGCAGAGGAGATAACCAGAACCCAAGTCAGCCAAGTGGCCAGAGGTTTGATAAATAAAAAATTCAATATCATTACTGTAAGAAGTTTGGTCATTATGCATATGAATGCAGGAAGAAGCAATATGACCAAGGAAGGCAAATCCCAAGTCAGTCGACCAGCACCAACACTTTGACAGGTGCAATGTTAATGGCATCGAAATATCCACTTGAATGCAATGCTGTTCAAGGAAGTCCACATGAAATATGGTACTTAGATTCAGGATGCAGCAACCATATGATTGGTAATTTAAATTTGTTTTCCAGTCTAGACACTTCAGTTAAAACTGATGTTACACTTGGAAACAATGTCCAAGTCATTGTCTTAGGAAAAGGCACTGTTGATATTCTAACCAAACAGGGGGAGAGTAAGTATATCCCTGATATCTATCATGTCAAAGGTCTGAAACATAATATGTTAAGCATTGGATAGTTGTTACAAAAGGGCTATAGAGTCTACATGGAAGATGAACACTGTGTGATCAAAGACAAGCGTCCAAGCGACTAGCTGATAGCAAAAGTGCCAATGAAAAGCAACCGCTTGTTTCCATTGAGGATAGTTCCTGACATAAAAGGGAAGACAAATATAGGAGCTGCATTCAAGGCAGAAAGTGAAGAAACAGTCGAGATCCTCGACAAGAGAGAAAATTGCAGTGCTAATTTGCAAGCTGCATTTCAGACAGAAGTTGAGGATGAATCCTGGTTGTGGCATTTTAGATTTGGACATCTAAATTTTGGTGGGCTGAAGCTACTGCACACAAAGAATATGGTGAAGGGATTACCATTGATCGATAGAACAGAGAGGGTTTGTGAAGGCTGCATTTTTGGCAAGTAGCATAGAGAGACATTTCCAGTCGAAAAGTCCTATAGAGCACGCACACCACTTGAAATTGTGCACTCTGACATTTGTGGTCCAATGCAGACATCATCCATTGGTGACTGCGAGTATTTTCTAACTTTTATTGATGATTACTCAAGAAATACATGGGTATATTTCTTAAAAAACAAGTCTGATGCATTTGGTTATTTTCAGCAGTTCAAGGCACTCGTGGAGAACCAGAGTGGTCACCGCATCAAGATCTTAAGGACCGATAGAGGAGGTGAATATTTTTCAAATGATTTTCTAAATTTTGGCAAGGCCCATGGCATACATAAACAATTCACTGCACGGTATACACCTTAGCAGAATGGTATAGCCGAAAGAAAGAACAGAACCATCATGGAGATGGCACGCAGCATGTTGGCAGCCAAGCATTTGCCAAATGAGTATTGGGGTGAAGCAGTCGCAATTGCTGTATACATTATGAACCAGTGTCCGACAAAGAGTGTGAAGAACAAAGTTCCCCAAGAAGCATGGATAGGTATGAATCATAGTGTTTCCCATTTAAAAATTTTTGGTTGTGTTGCATATGCTCATGTTCCAGATGAGCTGAGAGGGAAGTTAGACAAGAAGGGACAGAAATGTATTTTTGTCGGCTATTCAGAAGATGCAAAAGCATACAAGCTGTATGACCCCGTCACAAGGAAAGTGATAATCAGTCGAGATGTTCAATTTGTTGAGAATGAATCATGGGATGGAACCGTCGACACAAATGTCAAGATTGTGTCGAACATTGATAATGATGATATGGAAGAGGAAGTGGTTCAAATACCACATGTAAGTCAAGCGGTCGGAGCACCATCGACTCCCATGACACCAAGACATGGTTCAGCACAAGGACCATCGACACAAGTAGCAGCTCAAGCTACACCGACAAGTACACCAAGACGACAACAGACTCCATCAAGCATTTCATCGAGGTCGACATCGACAAAACTGGGGAAGACAATAAGTCTGTGAGAGATATATGAAGATGGTACACCTAATTCATTCTCTATATTTGCATTATTTTCCCCTATATATGATCCACTAACATTTGAATAAGCTGTTGAAGAAGAAGTATGGGCACAAGCCATGGATGAAGAAATATAATGCATTGAGAAAAACTAGACATGGGAACTGGTTGATGTATCAAAAGACAAAGATTTAATCAGTGTCAAATGGATTTATAAGACAAAGCAAGATGCTGATGGGAATGTGCAAAAGCACAAGGCAATAATGGTAGCAAGAGGGTTCACATAGCAACCCGGCATCGACTTCAATGAAACGTTTCCACCTGTTGCATGCATGGATACAGTCAGAACAATTTTGGCCATTGCTGCTCAAAACAAATGGCATGTTCATCAAATGGATGTCAAGTCGGCATTCCCAAATGGCTATCTAGAAGAGGAAGTATATGTGGAACAGCCACAAGGGTATGAAGTTCCAGGTCAAGAGCACAAAGTGTACAGGCTGAAAAAGGCATTATATGGTTTGAAGCAAGCTCCTAGAGCTTAGTACAGTCGTATTGATTCCTATCTCATTGAAAATGGATTTCACAGAAGTGAAAGTGAACTGACTTTGTACACCAAATTCAATGAGCAAGGTAAGATGTTAATTTTCTGCTTGTATGTAGATGATTTAATATTTACTGGTGATTATGGCATAGCAGATTTTAAAACAGTCATGGAAAGTGAATTTGAAATGATTGATCTGGGGCTTATGAAATTTTTTCTGGGCATTGAAGTTCAGCAGTTTGAAAGTGGTATCTTTATATCACAGTCTAAGTATGCAAGTGAAGTTTTAAAAAGTTTTAACATGTCTAATTGCGAGATAGCCCCAACACCAGTGATAATAGGTTTAAAATTGAGCAAGGATGATGAAGGATCCACTGTAGATCCTACGCTGTTCAAAAGGCTTGTTGGCAGCCTTATGTATTTGACAGCAACAAGACCAGACATTATGTATGGAGTAAGTCTGATCTCAAGGTTCATGGAGTCACCAAAAGACTCACATTGGCAAGCAGGTAAAAGAATTTTGAGGTATGTAAGTGGCACAAAAGACCTTGGTATTATGTATTCAACCTTAGAAAATTTTAAACTCATTGGTTACACTGACAGTGACAATGGAGGTAGCATAGATGACAGGAAAAGCACATCTGGGTACACATTTCATTTTGGTATAGGTGTTGTTTCATGGGCTTCAAAGAAACAACGCATAGTAACTCTATCTTCAACTGAAGCAGAGTATGTTGCAGCAACAAGTGTTGCATGTCAAGCTGTCTGGATGAGGAGAGTCTTAAAAGACTTGTCACAGAACCATCAAGAACCGACAACAATATTCTGCGACAACAATTCAGCCATAGCATTATCAAAGAATCATGTGTTTCACAAGAGAACCAAGCACATCGACATAAGGTTTCATTTTATAAAAGAGTTGGTGAACGACAAGGAAATTTGTTTGGAATTTTGCAGGTCTGAAGACCAACTTGCGGACATCTTCGCAAAGCCATTGTCAAAGGACACATTCCAGTATCTGCGTAGTTAAATTGGTATGACAAGTTCTCCATAGTGAACTCTGTCATTAACAGAGCATGTCTAAGCTCTGAAACATTTTGTAAATTTTGTTTTAAAAATCCGCATCTGCTCATAATTAAGGGGGATTGTTGGAAAAATGTAATTACTCGCAGATCTGTACTTGACTTCCAGCCGACTCTGTCAGAGTCTGTACAAGTCGAGATCTTGTGTGTCAGTCTGACAAGAAGGAAAATTCCACGAGTAGGCAGCATAGTCAAGTTGAATTTATTTCAGAAGCTAAGTTGTTAGGTAGATAGTTATTACAGTCTTTAATGGTGAGTCAGTCGACCCATGCTGTAGCAATCTTCAGGTTGCCTATAAATAGAAGAAGCAAATTGTAAATCAGTTTACAGATAATAGACACAAGAGAGACAATATACACTGAAGGAACTCTGGGTGAGAAAAGAGAAGTCAAATCTCAAGCTTCTGTGCATGTAATTTAGTCAAAGAGCTGAAGCTTTGTAGACTGACGAGTCTAGACCGATAAGTCTGAATCGACCAGTTTGTAACCGACAAGTTTGTATTACTTTGTATTTCCGCATAGTTAATATATGAAATAATTTGTGGTTGAATGCATGATTATTTGGCCGCACATATTTCCAGATTTACTTCTGTAAATGTCTTTTACAATTACTGATAAGGAAAAGAACAAGAACCCATAAAATCTCTCCGCGTGAAAGTTCCAGGTTTTATGGCACATTGGTCGACTCAAGTCTTCCTACATATTTGGGCATATTTTTTTCATAAGTTATTTTGATTTGTAAATGTGTCTATTTTACTTCATCTTACTCACAGGTGAAAATCATTTGTAATTTCTTAAGTCTTTAGACTAAGAAATATATTCTACAGATTTCGACCAAAGTGAGCCGACTAGAGTGGTCGGAACCAACTTGGTCGAAGCTGCCGACTTGGTCGAAGCAACCGACTTGGTCGAAGCTGCTGACTTGGTCGAAGCAACCGACTTGGTCGAAGCAACCCACTTGGTCGAAGCTGCCGACTTGGTCGAAGCAGCCAACTTGGTCGAAGTAAAAAGTGTTCGGGGTAAAAATAGGTCGGACAAGTAAGTCGAAGTAATTTTGGTCGAGTGAAGGACCGACTAAAATTTTTGAACTTGTCTAGTCGGACATAGACAAGTTTCACCCGACTAGAAAAAAGGTAAAGTGGTTGGCGTGAAAAGTAAAAATTATTTTTTTAAATTTCGATTGAGCCCTAAACCCAAGTTTAGTCGGCTTGGTTTTGGCTATCAGTAGTGAAGTCGAGGAGCTTCCAGGTCTTGAAAGGTTGATATATTTGAAGGAGTTCCAGGCTGAAAAATGTTCAAAGCTAAAAAGAATAAGGGGACTAGGGCAGCAGACAGAGATTCGATGGCTGAGCGTGTATTCCTGTGTTGCACTAGAAGAGATGGCAAGCGTGGAGGATTTGAAGTCGTTGGAGTACCTTAATATTGCTAACTGTCCCAAACTGATGAAGGAGTGATGAAGCAGTTGCACAAATGTATTATTTTATACAAATGGAAAGAGTTGATTGGATGTTATATTAAACAAAGAGTGGTAATTTAAATGAATATTTGGTATATAGAAATTTCTTATTCATTTGGAAAAGTCAAATTTTTTCTTTTATTTTGAGATATGATTAATAATGAAGAAGATGATATATAGTTTAAATTTATCTATTTGAAAGTTATGTAATTTTATTTAAAATGTTATTAAATTTATTTATTTTTAAATCAGTTTAACGAGTTTGAAAGGTAAACTTGATATTTTTAGTAAGTATTTTCTAATAAATGTAGACTATATTATTAGTTATTTTTGATATATATTATTAGTTAGAAATTTACAAATCATGCTAACATCAATGTACGTATCAAAACATTGTATAACACAATTCTAAGTGATTATAAAAATTCTATGCAATCTTGTTTAAGGTCATTAATGTTGGTCTTCGTCATTGGAGATGTGTTTCATTGTAAAATTACCATTTTGTTTGGTAAGCACTCCTTAATAAGTGCACAAGACATCAATGGGTTATTCTTGCAAATTAAAATTAATTAGATTTTTACAAATCTAAGTGAGTGTCATCTTGACTTTTAATTAACAATTTATTTGTACATAAATTTGGCTAATCAATTAGATGTTTACAAATCTAAGTGAGTGTCATCTTGACTTTTAATTAACAGTTTCTTTGTACATAAATTTGGCTCCTAACCAAAATGATAATTTGACCTCTAGAAAATGTTGCATGGAGGTTTCTAGGGCTTGTAAACTCAATGTAACTAAAAAAAGATTATAAATCCCACATGTATGAACCAAACATTTATAATTTTTTTGTCAATGAAGTACTTTGAATTTTACTGTGGTTAAGGCTCTACAAAGATGAATTTGGAAACTGATATGTGACCATTCCTTTCAAAGCCCTCCCTCTCTTCTACATTTTCTAGAATTCACTCTTGGACATTAAGTCATATGATAAACTTACAATTTCATTCTAACTTTGAATGAAGCCTTCTCTACTCTAGAGTTTTGATAATCCCATTGGGTTCCTTTACCTATGGTTACTTTGAATTTTAATCCCTCCATTGCACTTTATCGAGCTTATTTGACTTTGTTTTTGTGAAACTAAATAAATTCTTATGGAGTGCCATCCAGCCTACTTTGACTTTGTAATTATAAAGTCAAAATGCCCAAACTAATTGGGCCTTTTTTGAAATTTAAATGGAAATTTCTATTTTTAGCCCTATGTAATGTTTCATATTGACTTAATATATAGGTTAAAAAATGGTTCAACAACCATGTTGAAATATGTTGTAATGGTCATTAGAAGTTTTCAAAAGATTAACTGGCAATGTTTAAAAGTTCATGATGGATTAGCCATTAATCTTGTTTAAAATTCATAATCTTTAGATTTACCTAAATAACTTAGTATCTAACCCATTTTAAATTTAAATGTATATTTTCATTTTGGCCCACATGTTTTTAAACAACAATATAAAATACTTAATTTTGACCCAATTCATTTTTACCTTTTTCCTATCACAATCACCCCCATAACTTTCCCCTTCCTCTAATGGTATTATTACAATTATCCCAATAACTTTTCCCCCTTACTCTAATGGTATTATTACAATTATCCCAATAACTTTACCTTTTGTCTAATGGTATTATTACAATTACCCTAAATTTTTTATTTTACCTTGATGGTAGCCTTGGAAAAGAGTTTGATGGCTTGGATTTTAAAAATATTAAATGGTAATGTTTAAAAAGTTCCATATTGTCTAGCTGATGCAAGTCTTTTAAAGAACAATTAAAATATTTTAGTCCCTTCCATGGAATATTTGGATTTACCCTTAAAGGATTATCCATATAGGTGTTAGGATTATTAATCCTCCCTTGTCCAAATTTGGTCATATGTCTAAATCGGGAGTCATGTCTAAATCAGGAGTCCATCTAGTCTATTTATAGTCATTAGTACCATTGGTTAAACTTGACCTAATTGGGGCACATGTTTCAGTTATCAAAGTGTGGGGAACACTAATTGAGGCTCACTGCCACTTATTGCACTTGATTGCATAATTTTAGGAGTCTCCTAGATCAATCCCTACAATTTAGGAACCAACTGGGAGTGCCGAAACCAACCAAGGTCAGTTCACTTCAGTTAATGACTAGTCAAGCCAAGTTAGGAGTCAGTTACATTCAGTTCTAGCTCTCTACATTCAGTTAAATAATGGTTTAATTAATTGCACACATGTGGGGCGTTTTTATCACCTACCACAGTCAGTTAACCATTATTTAACACTAAATGTAACATTTGGTTGTGTTTTAGAGCTCTGGTAATGATTTAGACAAGGACAGTTAACTACTGGGTCTAGGAGTCAGTTACATTCAGTTCTAGCCCTCTACATTCACTTAAATAATGGTTTAATTAATTGCACACATGTGGGGTGCTTTTCTCACCTACCACAGTTAGTTAACCATTATTTAATACTAAATGTAACACTTGGTTGTGTTTTTAGAACTCCGGTTATGATTTAGACAAGGACAGTTAACTACTGGGTCCTCCAATAGTGATTTAGACAATGTCTTGGTTACCTACAGTCAAGTAGAGTCATCAATTCGAAATTCCTCATGTGGATTCGAATTGCTTGCGGATATTAAATCCATTTTACATTATTGTAATTATCATTTGGATTACTTTTTTGATTAATGAAAGCATTCACAGCTGCAAGCCTTTTGCACTGTTTCATTCTTCAATGGCTGAGTAAATTGTGAGATCTTCTTTGTGAGTTGTGTGTTTGTCTACAGATATATATGCTCAAATTTAACATGGTATCAGAGTTTCGACAGACAAGGCACTTCTCCTCCTCAGATCTCCTATTGGATCATTTTTTTTGTTTTGCAGGTACAACTTCGAAATGAATTCATCAGTTCCTCTTCTCACCCGATCCTCAGACTATTTTGAATGGAGGTTGAAGATGAATATATGTCTGACAAGTGTTGTAATCTTACAGATCACATAAGGTTATCAATAATACATACTAAAACATATAAATATAAACAGAGACAAGAGACAAGAACAGATAAGAAGGAACATAATATTATTATACACTTGAGTTCATACAAAGCACAGAACTGAACTGAGTTCTTGTTTGGCTCAACAACCTAATATATACAAATTAAAAACGGTTACACCATAACTACCTGTCGGTTCGGTGAACCGACACAACTGTTAGTTAATCGACTTAATTACTAGTTTAAGCAGCCGACCGACTTAGTCGGTCGGTCGAATTAGTCGGTTAATCGACTAAGTCAGTCTTTGTTCAAGTCGACTTATGTCGACTTGCTCCTTCTACATCTCCCCCACGAACAAAACGTTTCTTCGTCCCGAAGAAACAGGGAGGTACAAAAATTAGATGTGTATTTTGAACCCGACTATTGCTACTGAGGTGGACTGTGCAGACGAATAGTCGGTCTTTTCTGCACACAGACTTCGACAATGGCTGGGGCTGTGAGGGTTGATTGACAATTGGTTGAATAAATTGTTTTATTTTTTGGGCTGTTTCAGATAATGTTTCATTTTGGGGTATGAACTGAAAGTCCTTGATAACATTTTCTCTCAAGTCCTGCCAAAAGAAGGTTTCTCCTCTAGCTTCCTCCAAAATGTTGACTCCCGGCAACGGAACCAATGTTGTAATCTTATAGATCACATAAGGTTACCGATAATACATACTAAAACATATAAATATAAACAGAGACAAGAGACAAGAACAGATAAGAAGGAACAGAATATTATTATACACTTGAGTTCATACAAAGCACAGAACTGAACTGAGTTCTAGTTTGGCTCAACAGCCTAATATATACAAATTAAAAACGGTTACACCATAACTACCTGTCGGTTCAGTGAACCGACACAACTGTTAGTTAATCGACTTAATTACTAGTTTAAGCAGCCGGCCGACTTAGTCGGCTAATCGACTAAGTCGGTCTTTGTTCAAGTCGACTTATGTCGACTTGCTCCTTCTACAAGAAGACAAAAACTCTTTTCGGTGTCTATTGGATTAGGTAGAAATTCTTTTGAGAGTGATAATGACTGGCTAAAAGCAAAGGATAAAGCTTTTGAAATAATGGAACTGGCTCTTTCTCCTCGCATGCGCTATCACAGTAGATCTATTAAAGATCCACTGGAACTCTGGATAAGATTGGACAGAACCTTTGGAATTGATAGCGGATGGTGCACATCCAGCACCATAAGCATCCTTGATCCAAAAATCTCGGCCTCCACTCTCTCTGATGAAGTTGTTCAAGACGAAGAAGAAGTAGAAGATTCTACACAGTCAATTCGAATTGAAGACAGTCTCCATGCAATGACTCCTTCTCCTGATGCTCCGAAAGTTCATGAGATCTCTGATATCTCATCTTCTCATATTGCTGAAACAAAAGAAGACATTCAAATCTCTGATATTGAAGAAAAACTCTACTGCACTTCCATGCAAACATTCACCGGTGATTTTCCTTTAAATTCTGTGCAAAATTTACTAGCAGGTGCTTCTAAAAGTGAAGAGAAATTTGATTTTTCTCCCTCTAATGTTGTTTCTGGTGTGCAAATATGTGATACCTTGGATATTTTGGAAGAAATATTAGATTACCAGAGTGATCCATTCGCTCCCCATGATCTAGATTTTCCAGCAAATTCCTGCAGGATTGCATGCACCAAAATTCAGAATTTTGAAGAAGAAGAAAGCCGTGCATCCACCGTCTCGGTTAACCATTTATTTGAATCTGATATTAACCTTATTGGATCTGATATGATCTTATTTAGATATTATCTTATATTTCTTGGTTTAATATATAAAATTCATAATCTTTCAGTACCGCTTGTAGCTGTTCTCATCAATGGTGTGAAGAAACAAGTACCGCAAGTCTCCTACAAAACTACTGCTGGGGATTTGATTCCATTTCACAGTTTCGGATCTGTTTTGAACCTGTTTAGATCTGATTTACTTTCTGATCTGATATTATTTGGTTCATATTATAAAATTCAAAAGCATTCAGTCATGCTTGTAGCTGCTCTCACCAATTCCGGTGTGAAAAATCAAGTACCGCACTTTCTCTTCAAAACTGCTGATGGGGATTTGGTGTTAGTTTCCTCATATGAGGTTCCTGATATTTTATTATGTGATTCATTATCTATTTCAGAAGATATATTATACTATGGATCTCCAGCATTCGCTCTCAATAGTCCCAGTGCTTCTCTATCATTGATCACATGCTCATCTTCTCACAGAACTAGTAAAGAGGAAGATTTTCTGCATCCGCCTGGACACCTGCTCCTAACACTTGGGGCTGTTCTTACCACTCATGGTTTGCTGTTAATGGATGCAACATATCAGTTTCTTGAGTTTTCTTCACATTCTCTGAATTCTCAAGAACCTTTCCTCACTTTTCAGTTGACTTCAGTTGCTCTACATGGGTCCAGTCTTCATCCAGCAGCTGTCTATATTTCTGATTTAGTTGAGCATATCATTCTTCTTCAAAAGAGGAAGATTCCTCCAGAAATATGATGGAGAGGTTCACATGCCAGGCCCCAGGATACCTGTGCACAGAAGAACCATATTGATCCTGATTCTACCTGCTTAATTAGAAGGGGGGGTTTTTTCCCATGTGGGTTTTCCCCAAGCACCTTATTTTTGAGCAGTTACTTTACTTTACTTGATGTAATGGGTGACCTATGGTCTTAGTTACCAGGGCCCACATTTTGTCCAAGTTAGCATTTAGGGGGGGTGTTAGGATTATTAATCCTCCCTTGTCCAAATTTGGTCATATGTCTAAATCGAGAGTCCATCTAGTCTATTTATAGTCATTAGTACCATTGGTTAAACTTGACCTAACTGGGGCACATGTTTCAGTTACCAAAGTGTGGGGAACACTAATTGAGGCTCACTGCCACTTATTGCACTTGATTGCATAAGTTTAGGAGTCTCCTATATCAATCCCTACAGTTTAGGAAGCAACTGGGAGTGCCGAAACCAACCAAGGTCAGTTCACTTCAGTTAATGACTAGTCAAGCCAAGTTAGGAGTCAGTTACATTCAGTTCTAGCTCTCTACATTCAGTTAAATAATGGTTTAATTAATTGCACACATGTGGGGTGTTTTTCTCACCTACCACAGTCAGTTAACCATTATTTAATACTAAATGTAACACTTGGTTGTGTTTTAGAACTCCGGTTATGATTTAGACAAGGACAGTTAACTACTGGGTCTAGGAGTCAGTTACATTCAGTTCTATCCCTCTACATTCACTTAAATAATGGTTTAATTAATTGCACACATGTGGGGTGCTTTTCTCACCTACCACAGTCAGCTAACCATTATTTAATACTAAATGTAACACTTGGTTGTGTTTTTAGAACTCCGGTTATGATTTAGACAAGGATAGTTAACTACTGGGTCCTCCAATAGTGATTTAGACAATGTCTTGGTTACCTACAGTCAAGTAGAGTCATCAATTCGAACTTCCTCATGTGGATTCGAATTGCTTGTGGCTATTAAAGCCATTTTACATTATTGTAATTATCATCTGGATTACTTTTTTGATTAATGAAAGCATTCACAGCTGCAAACCTTTTGCACTGTTTCATTCTTCAATGGCTGAGTAAATTGTGAGATCTTCTTTGTGAGTTGTGTGTTTGTCTACAGATCTATATGCTCAAATTTAACAAGAGGCTCTTTGAAAATTTGAATGTACCTTTTCATTTTTTGTCGGGTGACATGTTTCAAAGAGACTAATGGCATCTTTCATTTTGGATCGATGTTATTATTTCATTCACCTCGATAATTTTTTTAATTTTACCCCTATGGTAATGTTGGAAAAGACCCTATCAATGGCTTGGCCATTAGGCTTCTTTATAGAATCATTCAAAATGTTTAAAAGGTGTCTAATGGTTTAAAAAGTGCATGATGGCAATCCATCAAGCCACTTTGAAATATTGATGAACAAATTGAAAAGTGCACAATGGCAAGTCATTAAGTGTATTTGAAGGATTGAATTACAGGTTTTTAAAACCTTTGATAACAAGCCAATGGGGGTTTCTAATGATAAAATTAAATCACCATAAAGTTCCTTATGGTTATCTATGAGCTAAATTATTTGTTGGTAATGGAGTGTAAAAAAATTGAATTAGAGATAGAAATTGTAACAATGCTCAATTATAATAGTTTTGAATTAAAAATGGGCCTCAAAAGAAACAAACAAAAACATTACTATTTTGAAGATAAAATGGGATTCAAAATAAAAAATGTACTGTGAAGATCAAATTTATGAGATAATATGATTAATGATGATGTCAACCATAAGGGTAAATACTTTTTTAGTGAAAGGGAAAACAATATTTTTTTCTATCGTATTTTCAAATTACTTTCTTGTACATTTACTCAAATTTCGAGTGTGAGCACTTATTGGATGCATAATTAATTTCCATATTCAACCAATACCCAATCGACATACATTTGACAGGACCCTAGTAGGAAAAAACTCTAAATACATTAAAAATAATACCACATCCATCGAGTGCCCATTTGACATACTTTTGACAAACCCAAAATACATAAAAAAAACCTATTCCATTGAAAGGAACACTTTTTTTTCTTATTCTTCTAATGAGCATTTCAAGTTTTTTAATCCTTGTCGTAGACAGGTTATATTGTATTCGATAATATAGTTGACTGTGTATTAGTTCTCGTTTGACTCGCTAACACTTAAATATTTTATAAAGTTCAACATAACAACCATTTTTATGTATTATTTTAAATATATTAAAAATTGTTTATGTACATTATGATTCATCTACAATAACATAGGTCTTATTTTGAAATGATTATCAACTTTAATTGTGTTGACATGCATTTAATGCTGTGTGACTTGAAAGGGTCTGTATAATTTATTGTCAATTTCATTGATTAGGTAGTGTTACTGATGTGGATGTGGATGCTATCAGTGGTGAATTCATTGCACATGAGGATTTGGAATGGACGCGACTCCAAGAGCATCATTGTGTGGCTTCTACTCCATTGACATGGACCGTATTCATCCCCACATCAGCTTAATCAACATTTATATCCAGAACATGTGCTAAGACTGGTGCCAACTTGTTGGCAAGCAACAACCCTCCCAATTTTTCTGCTTTGCTGAATAAAATTGATCAGTTATCTTCTATATTTTATCACAAAATTATATAAGAGTGCCTTCAGAATCTTCGATTCTGAAGGTACTCTCAATTAAAAGAAGAATTAATGATCATACTGGAATTTTAGGAAGCATTTTCATAAATTTAATATTTTAGCAGCTATTAATCTTTTAATTTTATATATAATCAATTTTCATTATCATTTAATATTATAACTTGCTAAATAGTTTTTTGGATTAAATTATAGATAATTGGAAATGCATTTTGAACTTGTTATAGTTAGGTTTTATTGATTTCTTTTAGACCTTTTGACAAATTATTCATCATTAGTAATTAGGGTTGATGAATTAATTTAAATATCTTATTTTAACCCTTACATAAAACTTTATCTTTTAAATACTATGCCATTTCATGTGTAAATAAACAAATTGTGGGAAGTTGTATATATGTTTCTCAAATGACCAAAGTTTACCTTTATATATCATTTCAAATGTTATAAAGATCTTTGTGTTATATTCATAATAATCGATTTTTAAACTAGTATTTAGTTTTTAATAAACTTCTCCATCCAATCAAACTTTGCAATATGTCATATGATGATTTGAATTCAATGAGTTCATCGTATAATTCAAAACTATATAAATTACTCTTCGAATCTATTACATGCATAAAATATGGTTTTGAATATTTAATTTATCGTCTAAGGTTGATCTTGGTACTTGGTTATATTTACGAAACCCAAGGAGACATCATTGTTTGTAATGAAAGACTTCACATCATTTGGTTTTAATAGCACGATTAACTTCCATGTATGACCCCTTCCTGTTAACGTTTGGTAGTCATGTGTTGGTTACAGGATACGAATTGTTATTTAGTTAACACTTGTTCAAAGGACTTTAATATGAAATAATTACCTTGGTCAGATGTTTTCATATTAACATCATCCTATCTGACATTCATATTACATTCATGAAACATTTGATTTCAAATATTTCGTAATGATTTTAGATATTATCAAACCTGCGGTGGTTTGATGGTGAAGTTCTCACGCGTAGAAACGAGTCTAGGGTTACTCTTCTAAGCTATTCTAGAGTCGCATAAGGGTTCATATCATGTCTGTATATTCACATATCCCTATTCCTTCAGTTTTCACAATGCCTTTTAATCCTCTGTAAAAGAAAGAATTGATAGTTGAACAGATGACTCCCTTAAGTCGTTTTGAGATTTTTGGTCCTGAAATGTTAGAGGCCGACCCTGAAGTTCTTGCCTTGTTTGAGAAAATTGACCGAAAACTCTTATTTTGGGGTTTCAGTGGACACAATGAGGAAGTTACCAGAAAATTTGCATTGTCTTTTGATGGAAATATTGCTTAGATAGGTGATTTATAGTTAGTCATAGACGAAGAATTTGTTTCGAAAGCCACAAAGCTACCTTGGACTAGTGAACATTGGTTTAAGGGGTCACGAATAGACAAGAAAAAGTTTAAGCAGTTTCTTCTTCCATTATCAAAGGAGGATGCACACCTTCAATTCAGATTTCGTGTAAAATATTTGAAGAATCAATGGCATGCTCCTTTTGAAGTCATTTCCAGGTATATTTCTTGTGATGGTCATTATTCAAATGTCCAATTGTATCATCTGAGAATTTTAATGGCTCTTAAGGGTTTGAAATTTAATTTTCCCTACTTTCTACTTCATAGTTTGCAAAAAATGGCTGTTTCGGTTCAACATACTATTGGTAATCAAGACCGTAGTCTTTTTCATCATGGCTTGATCAAAATGTTAGTTTAGTATCAGTTAGCTATAGTAGGAAAAACCTAGGATGAATTCTTAAAAGAAAATGAGTTTGGGTTTACCCAATTTTAGCGTACCTACTTACCTAATACTTGTGCAAAATGAAGAATACCTTGTGAAAGAGAATTAAAAGAAGAAACTGATCATGTAGATGATCATGAAGGGATGGATAAGCTTTGTCTGATAGCTGAAAATGAGACATTTTATACTTCAAACCCTCCTGAGCAACCCAAGAGGGAAAATGAAGTGGGAGAGGGAAGGAAAATGGTTTTCCAGACACACTCTGATAAATTAACAGGTGATTTGTATCCTAAGATAGTGGAAGAGAAAGGGAAGCATGAGTTAAAAGGAGAAAATCTGGAAGGTGACAATAAACCTCTTGAACCATGTACGAGAAAATATGAGACAACAAATTGAAGGTTTACTAGAAGTATGATAATTCTTTCGATTCCAAGAACCATGGAACAGAGTAGTGAACCTATATTTGTTGAAGATAACAATGGTAAGGAGGATGAGTCTCCTCCTCATGAAACCCCATTCAATGATTTTGAATTGGAACATAGTATTAATCATGGTAATTTGGTGGTATCTCCTAAGAGAGTCATGGAAGATGATTCACCATTACCATTGCAACCTGAACATGAAGCTCAACTTAAGTCACCATTGAATGATGAGGATTCTCTAGCAGAATCTTTAAAAGCTGCGAAACAGTCAATTAAGCTTTCTAAGCAACATAAGGTTGGTCGGTTAAAAGAAATTGAAGAAGCTCGTAATATGTTGAAAACAGAGTTACAATAGAAGAAAAATGAATTACTTATGTGGGTAGATCGATGGCAACAAATGAAATCCAAGAAGGATAGATACAAAGAAGAAAATAAATTGTTAGCAGTGACCAATGAAAAATTGCTGAAGGATGAAAAAATCCATGAAGAAAAAATCTTGAAACTCAGGGCCAAGCTATCCGAAGCCAAGAAAGCCATCAAGATACAAATCGCAACATAACAACTTAGTCTATTTTTAGTTATTGTGATTTCAATTTTGACAGGTAAATGTACAATTTAATGAACATCCTACAGAATCAAAGATTCTATGGGATCGTTCTACATTCTTATTCAATTATATTGTTATAATTGTAATTATAATTTTTATTTTTTTAATTGTTTGTTATAGGTGTGCTCATGATATAAATGCATCGAATGGAATGAAGATGGTTTGTTGATCGGTATGCGTTTTTAAGGCCACTTCATCAAAGGGAAATGAATTGTGCATTAATAGCTAGCATACAGTTACGATGGTCACGCTTTATTTGTTTCGCTGGAAGTTCACATTTGCCAGATGTTACAATTAGTTGCTATTTGCTTTCAATATGAACGAGATACTATTCGAAGAGAGGGGCATGATAATGATCTATTGCTAGGTGCATCGTTGGAGAACGTTTTAAAATGATCTTAAATAGGTTCCAGATGTTTGATAGATAGGAGACTTTAAAATCTATTTTTAGCTATCAGTTGCATAGAGTTAGGGATGTAGTTATCAAAGTTTTACTATAAAAACTATGAAAACTGTTATAGTAAGGGTCGATTAGAGTACTAGGGAAAATACTTGTGAAACATATAATACATTTTTGGTTTTGATTAGTCTACTAAAGCTTTATTCGTGGATGATTACCACTAGGACATCAAAGACTGGTATTAAATTTTGTTTTCAGATCTTTGTTATTATATATATATATATATTTCAAAAGCAATTTTCTTACTTAAATCTGTGCGCAATTGAACTTAGTTTTTATTGCATCAATATAGTTTCAATTACTCTTATCACCCAATATTGATATCTATTGTTGATACTATCAATGTCATGGTTATTCAAATGTTGTTGATGATTGTGATTGAATAGTATTATATTTTCAAAGCTTATATTGATTACATTTATATTTTGATAGTTGTTTTGAATGATAAGTTATTATATCATTTATATATAGATTTTAATGTTGAATTTCAATTATCTATTGACAAATACATCTACAGAGTGAATAAAATAATTTCTTATTTTATTCTCTATGTTTTTGTAAATTTTATTAAATAGAGTGTTATGGGTGATAACAGTTCTGAAAGTTTCTTATATGGAATTGTATGATTTATTTCACTTTGTTATTTATAATAGTTAATTGATAGTTGATATAGTAGTCTAAAAGTTTGCTCTCAGCTGAGATAGGATAGCTAGTTGATTTTAATTCATATTTTAGCTTAGTTTATTTTAATAGTTGTTAAATAGAATTAGATTAGTTTGATAAAATTCAAAATATTCTTTTAGTTAAAACATTTAAAATAAAACCCAAAAATAGGAGACTTTCCTTAAGAAAGCACTTTAGGATAACTTGGATTTAAAAGAACTAACTCTAGGATTTATTTTAAGCAGTAATAAAATTTAGGATAAAATTTTATTGAATTTTTACGTTCTCTTTAAGAGGATAAATTCAGTTGGTAGCAGGACCATAACCTATGAGGTTTAGCCATTGCAAACACACCGGGAGCTGCTCTAAGAAACTTGTGTGGGATTAATCTCCTTAAGTTGGCCTAGTCAGAAAATCTGACCAACAAATGACTCTAGAAGGAGGGCTTGTTAATGATTAATGGTAGGTAGAACTAATGATAAATCTTCAACCAACCAACAACCTCCGCTACAATATGAAGCCAGTAGATCACCATTCATAGAAACTGTTAGGAGGATTCTTGAGCGTGACCATAATACATCTCCATTCACTCCTGAACAGAGTACTCAAACTTTAGAAGAATCACGTCATATTCTTACAAGAGCATATGCACATCAACTTGGTTTAACACCAATTGACTATGGTTTACCCAGACAACAAAGACGTAATCCTCAATTGAATATAATTACTCAAGATTCAGTAGAAACCGATAGAACTCTAAGTTATCAAGTTAGAAGTCTTCATAGAGAAACTGCTAGAACAAATACTTCTAGAAGATTGACTTCTGTAGGTGGGTTTGATCAACCACCTTCTCCTCCAGAATCACCACCAGATAGTCCAAGGTAATCTAATTCAAGGAGTTCTTAAGATTCTGAATGAAGTCTTATGGTTGGAAACATACCTGCAGGAGGAGGAGGAGGGGATAACCCTCCACCTAATCCTCCACCTAATCCACAACTTCCTTGGTTGAGAACAACTGTTGTAGCTATACCTAGTGTACAACATCCTCTGCCCAAACATTCAGAAAAACTTCTTCTGAAGTTTAATCCAGATAATAAAGAACCTGCAGAGATGCATGTAGATAAATTTATGTTAGCTCTTCAAACCATGAACGTTCAACATGAAGACATAGTCTGTCGTTTGTTCCCTTTAACTTTTGAAGGGAAAGCATCTACATGGTGCTTTTCATTAGTCAAAGGGTCAATCACAAATTGGGTTGAATTCAACAAGGCTTTTCTAGAAAAATTTGGGGAGGATAAAACAACTGCTCTTTTAGCTCTTGAGTTATCTCGAATTAAAATGGAATGTAAAGAAAGAATTAAAGATTTTAATAAGATATTTATTCCATTGAAAAATAAAATTCTTGTTGCTTCTCAACCACTCGAGGATATAATCATTGAAAATTATACTTTAGCTTTACCAAAGTATCATGGGATGTTTGTTAAGAGAGCTGGTAGAACAACACTTGTTGAAACTTTTGAGGAAGCTATTAAAGTGGAGAAGGATTCCATGTCTTATGAACCAGATAGAAGTGGAAAAGTTGATACTTTTCCTCGTAAGAAAGTTGAAAGACCTAATTCGGAAAAGGATTAGCCTTTGATGTAGAACAATTACAGAATGCTATTCGGGCGTTAACTAATGAATTCATAGGATTAAAGAAAACTAATTCTGAAACTTCCTCTTCTAGAGGATATTTCAGAAATCAGTTTGGACAGAATCCTAACACTAATAATAAAACCTGTTCACCCCATGATATAGTAGTAAATGAAGAAATTTTTAATACTATTCGAGTAGTCTTATCTTTATCTGAAACTCCCTCAAATCAAGAAACTGCTGATAATGAAGAGGAAGAGGAATCTGAAAATGAAGAAGAATTGGAAGAACCTCAACAAGTAAATGGTCATTTCTGGGACAATCTAGTAAACGATTATGAAGGTAGAAGTCCTCCTTCATGGCAACATGCCTATAATACTCATAGTAGAACATTCGCAAATAATCCTAGAGCATCATCAAGTTCTACCCTGAGTAACGATAATAATAATTCACAACCCAATAAATAGACTCAATCTATCAAACAGACTCAACCTACGAGGAATTCTCAGCCTATTCAAAATGCTCCGAAGTTAGATTTACAATATGACATAATTGAAGATGTAAAAAAGACACGTGCGAATATTAGTATGTATGATCTTCTTCAAATTTACCCAATGCCTAATAGTCCTATTATAAATCCTGCCATGAGTTCCATAATTCCTAATGCTAAGCAAAATATAGCTGCTATTAATTCTAATAGTGATTTAACACCAACTGATAAAGGAAAGTCAACAGCTGATAAAGCTTCGCTAATAGGAAAAAATTCAAAATCAACAATTCCTCCATTCTTTCTTACCTTCGAGATTTTTAATAGAAACATTCATAATTGCATGGCTGATTCTGGAGCATCTTCCAATGTAATGCCTTTGTCTGTGTGCAAAAGGTTGAATGGAAAGTATGTTCCATCAAATTCATAGATTACTCAACTAGATAGAATGAATGTGAGGGTTGTGGGAGAGATGAAAGATGTTCTAGTTAGGATTGCTTGTAACCCTTCGATTTTTCAAATTATAGACATTGTGGTTGCAGACATTCCTGATGCATATGGGATGTTTTTGAGTAGGGATTGGTCTCAGCAATTGAATGGATTCTTTGCTATAGATTGGTCAACTTTATTGTTACCTAAGAATGGAAAATCAAATCAAATTAAGATAAATAGAGAAATATATCTGAAACATACTGTGA
Organism: Pseudotsuga menziesii; assembly: GCA_001517045.1. NCBI lineage: Eukaryota > Viridiplantae > Streptophyta > Pinopsida > Pinales > Pinaceae > Pseudotsuga > Pseudotsuga menziesii. The sequence goes on along the minus strand of LPNX010526840.1, from coordinate 188,353 downwards.
CATAATTACATGATCCCAGTGAACCGGTTTTATTTTCAGATTCTATAATGGGGAATTATATGTATGAAATTGGGTTCAGAAATTTTAAATATGAAAATTATGTTTTCTTTGACAATAAACAACAATAAGAAATTCTTAATGTTACAACTATTTCTCATGATTCTTCATTCAAGGAAATTGTAAATAATGTAGATAGTCATAATTATGTAAATATTATTGAAAGTAAAGTAGTTGCAAATAGTTCTACTTGGAATTTATATTTCGATGGGTGAAAGTCTAAAGAAGGAGTAGGGGCTGGCTTCCTGTTAATTGAACCTAAAAGAAATAAAACATGTATAGCATGTAGGCTTGAATTTAATTGTACAAACAATACTGTGGAATATGAAGCTCTAATTCAGGGTCTGAAGAAAGCAATTGATTTGGATATTAAAGTGCTAGTTGCATATGGTGATTCTGAAATCATCGTCAGGAAAGTCTATAATTCTATTCATTGCATGTATGAACATTTGCAGAATTACCAACAAGAGGTATGGAATCTCATTTTAAATTTTGATGCATTCAATATAATTTCAGTTCCAATATTCCAGAATCAAGAAGCAGATTTATTAGCAAATGTAGCATCAAAATTGATTCCATCTGAGAATTTCACACGTGATTTCTTTTCACTTGAATTAATTTTTAGGCCTTCTATACTAGATAATATCTTTAACTGGCGTGTTTTTGATAATGACATGTAGGTGCTGAATTTATTAACAAATGATACTTTCAAAGATTCAACCATTGATGAAGTTACACATGATGAAAATTTGTGGGATTTTTCGGTAATAAATGATTTTTGTTCAATTGAAAAAGCTTTTGAGAAGGTAAAATCGATTCCTAACTCAGTTTTGAGATTAGAAATTTTTTTTGATCTTCAATATAAATTTAAGTTCGTTCCTAATTGTAAAACCAATAGTTCACAAATGAAATATGAAACTATAAATTTAGGAATAGAACTTAATCCTCAAACTGTGAATTTAGGAATAGATTGCACTCCTACAGAAAAATCAGCATTCATAAAATTATTCAAAGAATTTAAGGATGTCTTTGCATGGACATACGACGATTTGAAAACTTTCAATCAACAAGTCATGCAACACATTATTCCAATAAAACAAGAATCAAAACCTTTCCAACAGAAACTTAGAAAGTATCATCCGTCACTAGAAGCAACACTTAAGAAGGAATTAAATAAACTGTTAGCTGATAGGATTATTTTTCCTATTCAACATACTCAGTGGGTAGATAATTTGGTTCCAATTAGGAAGAAAAATGGTGATATTTGACTGTGTTGATTTTAGAAATCTTAATAAGTCCTCTGAAAAAGATAATTACCTAGTTCCTCCCATGGAACAAATCCATCAGAAAGTTTCTGTATCTGAGATACTATCACTTCTTAATGGTTTCTCAGGATATAACCAAATATTGGTTTCCCTATATGATCAATTTAAAACAAATTTTAGAACTCCATGGGGAACATACACTTACACAAAGATGCCCTTTGGGTTAATCAATGCTGGGGAAACTTTTCAAAGAGAAATGGATATTGCTTTTAGAGGGTTAATTAATCATTCATTAGTTGTCTAATTAGATGATGTTACTGTATTTTCTAAATGTCGACATGATCACATTAATCATCTTGGAAAAGTATTTGAACGTTATAGGAAATTTGGAATTTCTTTAAATTCAAAGAAAACAATATTTGCTGTTTCAGAAGGTATTTTATTAGGCTGTATGGTTTCAAAACATGGGATCATGATTGATCTTAAACGAATGCAAGATATCTCAAAAATAACTTACCCTTATAGAAAAAAAGCAATGCAATCATTTCTTGGTAAAATAAACTTTGTTAGGAGATTTATCCCTAGTTTTTCTGAAATCAACCATCCTTTACAAAAAATGATTAAGAAGGATGCTATTTTTAATTGGGGACAAACTGAAAAAGAATCTTTTCACAGAATTTCAGAAGCCATTTCAGAAGATCCTAGTCTTTTGAGCCCATATTTTAACAAAGATTTCATATTGTACACTTTCACTTCTGACATATCATACGCAACAATTTTAACTCAGCTAAATCAGCAAAATAGTGAAGTGCCAATTTCTTTTATGAGCTCAAATTTTAAAGGTGATGAACTTAATTACCACGAGGTTGATAAGCAAGCTTTTGCTGTTTTCAAAGTTGTCAAACACTTTTGTCCATATTTATTGAAATCTAGAATGAAAGTGATAGTTCCTTACCCTTCAGTCAGAAATTTGTTAGTACAGAAAGATTTGGGTGAAAAAAGAGCACCATGGATGACAACTCTTCAAGAGTATGACTTGGAAATTAAACCTTCAACGATATTCAAGGGTCAAGGATTATGTAAACTTGCTGCTGAAGCAGCTCATCTACCTAATAATAGTTTCAAAGTTGTCATTGATGAAGTCTTACTAACTCGGGAAATTTACTTTTATCCTCCACCACAAGATTCTTGGTACATAGATTTAAGGACACTTCTGGAAACAGGAATTGCTCCTGATTATCTTGAACCAAGGAAAAGGAGAGCACTTAGACTGAAATTTGCTCCTTATTTTCTAATTGATAATATTCTTTTTAGGAGAAATTCAGATGGTGTTTTACTTCAATGCTTAGACAAAGATGAAACATAAGTGATTTTGAAAGAATTACATTTTGGACCAGCAGGTGGTCATTTTGGTGGAGAAACTATGGCACATAAGATTCTTATGGCTAGCTATTATTGGCCTACTTTATTTCGAGATTCTTATGCTTTTGTCAGGAAATGTCAAGAATCCCAACTTGCTGTAGGCAGAGTTAATAAGTTTGTTTTTCCTTTACAACCTGTTTCAATAGAAAGACCTTTTCAACAATGGGGTATTGATATAGTAGGACCAATAAACCCTCCCTCTTCTATGTAACACAAATACATTATAACTGCAACTGATTATTTTACCCATTGGGCAGAGGCCGCACCTTTAAGGGTTGTAAACACCAATCAAGTTATCTTATTTTTAGAATCTTTTATCATAACGAGATTAGGTGTTCGCGATTCCCTTGTTTTTGATAATGCCTCATATTTTTCATCAGTTGAGTTAACTCAATTTTCCTTAGAGAAAGGTATAAGGGTTAGATATTCATCTAATTATCATCCTCACGAAAATGGTTTAGCTGAATCAACAAATAAAAATTTGTTGAAAATTCTCAAAAGAACTATTTCAGTTCACCATCGTGATTGGCATACAAAGTTGTTTAATGCTCTTTGGGGAGACAGAGTAACTCCTAAAGTTGAAATAGGTAACTCACCTTTCTTCTTGGTTTATGTGACTGAGGCCATTTTACCAACAAATTTACTTTTACCTTCTTTACAGTTAGCCCGGTCTGTTCAGGATGAAGATTGTCTAGCTACGGAGGAAAGGATTAACACTTTAATAAAAATTGAGGAGGAAAGAGACAGGTCAAAACAACATTTCATAAAACATCAACAAATTGTTAAGTCCTGGTTTGTTCAATCCTCAAGTTCTAACCGAGAATTCCAAGTGGGGGACTTGGTGTTAAAATGGGACAAAGTCCATGAGGAAAAAGGAGATCATACCAAGTTCCAAAAACTTTGGTTAGGCCCATGTGTCATTTCTGAAAAGATAGGTCCAATCACTTTTCGTTTGTGAACCTTAGAAGGTCAATTCAAAACATTTCCAGTAAATGGACTGATCTTAAAAAAAAATTGCTGACTTTTTAAGGCCCTGAATTTGTATATAATTTTGTATATGAGTTTATTTATTGTACAATTTTTATTCTTTTATTTTTAATCAGTTTCTGTCTATAAATAATTTTGTTTAAATTTTAAGAATTTTCTGTATATATTATTATCATAAAATTTTATAGAATTGTTGGTATTCTATACAATCTTTTATCAAACAAAATTATGATAAATTCCTGATTCTTATGTACATTCAAATTTCATTTGATCCTTGTATAAGTACTCTCGAAATTTATTTTTGATTGATTTTCTTAAATTAAGAATTGACAGATTCTTCCAATCAAGTATTGATCTATCAATGATTTGTGTCTAAGATTGTCAAATCTCTGTATATATGTTTTAAGATAATTAGTCATTAATGTACATATGTTGTTGAGAGGACATTTGGAAATAAATAAAACCTGTGGTTTAAACCTAGTTTGTTCATTAGTTTAAAATTATGATATTAGACTAAGTCTTTTAAAAATTGGTTTAGAATGATAATAGTTTCTTAAGCCTATTAAGAACCTATCATTATTTGTAAATATTTGTAAATATTGTTCAGATTATCCCTCGTTCTCCTATTTTATTTTGATAGTTAGGATGGCTGATTAATGTCTTTTTCAAAACTTGTACTTTGAAAAAATATTTATGGATCTCTATCATCAGTCATTTCTTTTAAAGATGTTTACAATTTGGAAAATTTTTAGATTTGTTCCATTCAATAAAATTCTAAAGTTTAAAATAAGAGACAGAAGGTCTTAGTAATAAGTCCATCTGATCATGATCATAAATATCATCGGCATGACATTATTAGGAAACTAATAATGGCTCTTGTTCATAAGGTCAAGAGATAGGGGGTCTCATCATGAGCTAGCTGATTCATTTTCTGGTGATATTAGTGACTGACATTACCATTTGGTTACCATGCTAGGTAGTGGTCTCTTATTTTATAAAACTTAAACTTTCAAACTCAATAAAGTGAAACATAACTTTGATTGAAGAATAGGAGGTCTCATCACGAGCCAACCTAATCATGATCATCAGTGTTGTTTAGTATAACTTCATTTTTTATCATCACAGTGATGGCTCTTGGTCAAATGATCAAGGGACAAGAGGTCTCATCACGAGTCGGCTTGCTTATCCTAGGCAGTTCTCGTGAATGATACTATCACATCAGGTTATCATGCCTAGATAGTAGTCTTCAGTTAAAGAAATTGTTTTTGATTTTTGGTTTTGATCTTAAAAAATAAAAATAAGAAAATAATAAGAAAATAATAAGAAAATCATTATATTCATGGAACAGATTCTAGAAATTTATCAGTGAAGTAGATTCCTATATCTTATACTAATGGTTCAGATTATCATTACTATAAGTACTTTGTTTTGACTAGGATATTCTTAAGCTTATCTTTAACAAAATCCTTATTTACATGGATGGCATAATTTTGAATTATACTTGCAAATATAAATCAAATAATGGTTTTTATTAGACTGAGAATTTTTTATTGTTTTGAATAGATTTTAAGATTTTGCTTATACCGTTTTTTAAAAATTGTGTGAGTAGAGATAACTGGTTTGCCCATGTCATCACCATCTGTTGGAAGGCAACAACCCTCCCAATTTTTCTGCTTTGCTGAATAAAATTGATCAGTTCTCTTCTATATGTTATCACCAAATTATATAAGAGTGCCTTCAGGTACTCTCAATTAAAAGAAGAATTAATGATCATACTGGAAGTTTAGGAAGCATTTTCATAAATTTAATATTTTAGCAGTTGTTAATCTTTTAGTTTTATATATAATCAATTTTCATTATCATTTAATATTTGATTATATATTGATTTGAGATATTTAAATTATAGCTTGCTAAATAGTTTTTTGGATTAAATTATAGATAATTGGAAATGCATTTTGAACTTGTTACAGTTCGGTTTTATTGATTTCTTTTAGACCTTTTGACAAATTATTCATCATTAGTAATTAAGGTTGATGAATTAATTTAAATATCCTATTTTAACCCTAATGATATATTTTTACATAAAAATTTTATCTTTTAAATACTATGCAATTTCATGTGTAAATAAACAAATTGTGGGAATTTGTATATATGTTTCTCAAATAACCAAAGTTTACCTTTATATATCATTTCAAATGTTATAAAAATCTTTGTGTTATATTCATAATAATCGATTTTAAGTTAGTATTTAGTTTTTAATAAAATTCTCCATCCGAACAAAATTTGCAATAGGTCATGTGATGATTTGAATTCAATGAGTTCATCTTATAATTCAAAACTATATAATTTACTCTTCGAATCTATTACATGCATAAAATATGGTTTTGAATATTTAATTTATCATCTAAGGTTGATCTTGGTGCTTGGTTAGATTTACGAAACCCTAGGAGACATCATTGTTTGTAATGAAAGACTTCACATCATCTGGTTTTAATAGCACGATTAACTTCCACCTATGACCCCTTCCTGTTAACGTTTGGTAGTCGTGTGCTGGTTACAGGATACGAATTGTTATTTAGTTAACACCTGTTCAAAGGAATTTAATATAAAATAATTACCTTGGTCAGATTTTTTCATATTAACATCATCCTATGTTACATTCATATTACATTCATGAAACATTTGATTTCGAATATTTCGTATGATTTTAGATCTTATCAATTTGTTTGATGAATACCTGCGGTGGTTTGATGGTGAAGTTCTCACGCGTAGAAACAGTCTAGGGTTACTCTTTAGCTCTTCCAGAGTCGCATAAGCGTTCATATCATGTCTGTATATTCACATATCCCTATTCCTTCAGTTTTCACGACGCCTTTTAATCAAGTTTGTCAAAGAAAGGACTGATAGTTGAACATATGGCTCCCTTAAGTCGTTTTGAGCTTTCTGGTCCTAAAATGTTAGAAGCCGACCCTAAAGTTCTTGCCTTGTTTGAGAAAATTGATTGGAAACTCTTCTTTTTGGGTTTCCATGGACACAATGAGGAAGTTACCAGAGAATTTGTGTTGTCTTTTGATGGAAATATTGCTCAGATAGGTGATTTACAGTTAGTCATAAACGAATAATTTATTTCAAAAGCCACAAAGCTGCCTCGGACTAGTGATCGCTGGTTTAAGGGGTCATGAATAGACAAGAAAAAGTTTAAGTAGTTTCTTCTTCCATTATCAAAGGAGGATGCACACCTTAAATTCAGCTTTCCTGTAAAATATTTGAAGAATCAATGGCGTGCTGCTTTTGAAGTCATTTCTAGGTATATTTCTTGTGATGGTCATTATTCAAATGTCCAATTGTATCATCTGAGAATTTTAATGGCTCTTAAGGGTTTGAAATTGAATTTTCCCTACTTTCGACTTCATAGTTTATATAAAATGGTTGTTTCGGTTCAACACACTATTGGTAATCAAGACCGTAATATTTTTCATCATGGCCTAATCAAAATGTTAGTTCAATATCGGTTAGCTACAATAGGAAAAACCTGGGATGAATTCTTAAAAGAAAATGAGTTTGGATTTACCCAATTTTTGCCTACCTACTTACCTAAGACTCGTGCAAAACGAAGAAGGCCTTGTGAAAGAGAATTAAAAGAAGAAACTGATCCTGTAGCTGATCATGAAGGGTTGGATAAGCTTTGTCTGATAGCTGAAAATGAGAAATTTTATACTTCAAACCCTCTTGAGCAACCCAAGAGGGAAAATGAAGTGGTAGAGGGAAGTAAAATAGTTTTCCATACACACTCTGATAAATTAATAGGTGATTTGTATCCTAAGATAGTGGAAGAGAAAGGGAAGTATGAGTTAAAAGGATAAAATCTAGAAGGTGACAATAAACCTCTTGAACCATGTATGAGAAAATTTGAGACAACAAATCGAAGGTTTACTAGAAGTATGATAAGTCTTTCGATTCCAAGAACCATGGAACAAAGTAGTGAACTCATCTTTGTTGAATATAACAGTGATAAGGAGGATGAATCTCCTCATGAAACCCCATTCAATGATTTTGAACTGGAACAGAGTAGTAATCACAGTAATTTGGTGGTATCTCCTAAGAGAGTCATGGAAGATGATTCACCATTACCAGCGCAACCTAAACATGAAGCTCGACTTAAGTCACCATTGAATGATGAGGATTCTCTAGCAGAAACTTTAAAAGTGTTGGAGACATTTACCATCATACACACTCTTTCGGTCAAATTGGCCTAGTTAAACCACTATCCTAAGTATAATTGACATTAATTGACATCAGTGGAGCATTAATTGCCATAATCCAGTCACACCCACACCTACCTATAGTCAAGGAGGTTAACTAGAGCACTCCGGGGGTGATCTGAGTGACATTAATGCACCTAATTGCTGACTGGTGGTTACAATCAGTTCAACCAGTCAGTTAAGGTGCCTCCAGTCATTAAATATATTATTTAATGATTATTTATTATTATTTAATGATCTGGAGTCAACAAGGCACCTCCACCAACTTCTGATGGTCAGTTCAGCTTCAGTTAACCTCATCGGGGTTCATTGGAGTCATGGGGCACTAGAACTTGATGGTTGGCTTGCTATGGCATGTGTTTGATATCCTTCAGTTGAGATTCAGTCATTTATTGCACTCTGACTTCAGTTAGGGTTTGGTGAGTCAATTAGGGTTTTGGTCAAGTGGTTAACTGAGTGTGATTGAATGGTTGAGAGTCAGTTAAGCTAGACTCACTCACTGAATTCGAATTGTCTTCTTAGGTATTCAAATTATTCATGGATTTAAGCCATTGCTCAGCATTGGTATTGTAACCCTTTATTGTTTATTAAATATACAGAGAGGAAACCAATTCCGGTTCCAATTAACACCAATTCATGAGTATTTGTTAATTATTCTTTGATGATTTTGATTCCTAGTTCCTAGATCATGTGCAAGAATTAATATGGTATTAGAGCTTACGGCGGGACGAAGATCAATCTCTCAAAAACAATATTTTTGACAGATTTCTCCATGAAAAGTGAGCAATAGCTCAAAATTGCAGCACTGCACCAGAAGCCAAGGCTTACCACTTAATATCCCAAGTAAAGAACTTGTCGATCAAGCTTGCTTGATTGACTATGTTGGGTATGATGAAAGCCTATAATGTGCAGGTTGTTCGACCTTATTTCGCTCTTTCTGTTTTGATTTTCAGGTTTCTACAGGTGAAGCATTCGCTACAGCATATCCAGATGGCCTCCTCAATACCTCTGCTGGCTCCATACAATTTCCACACATGGAAAAATAAAATGGAGCTTCAGTTGCACTCCAAAGGACTCCATAGATTCACCATGGACATTGAAGTTGAGCCTGGATCCGCCATAGAAAAATCAAGATTCTTGAATAAGAAGGATGAAGCCTTCAGTTTCTTATGCCTCTCTATTTCCAAAGACCTTCTCTTCCATCTTACGGATCTGAAGACACGGAAAGAAATATGGGAAAAATTGGAATCTCTGTATGGAAATCATGATGACTTGAGAGTTTTCCAACTCGAAAATGAACTCATGTCTCTCCAACCTTCCAATTTCAAAATTTTGAATGATTTCTTTACAAAGTTCAAGCATATTTTTTTTCTCCTGAAGCAATGAAAAGTGGAGAAGGAAGATGACCAGCTCATCCTAGCCATCCTCTCCAAACTCGGGGCTGATTATTTAGTTTTTGTTTCTACATTCTGTGCGGGGAAGTTCACAACCCCTGTATGGAAGATGCCTACACTCAATGCCTTCATTGAGTCCCTAACTAGTGAACATGACAATCTTGTCCAGATGGGGATCATTTGATCTTCTCATGATCAAGCCCTCCATGTCTCGGGGCCCAAAGATATGAAGGGTAAAGGAAAGCAGCAGAAAAATCAGAAAACTAAATTTGATGCTCCCAAGCCTAGAGTTGAAAATCAGCAGCATGATGAATCTTTCGGTTCAAGGAAGAACAAAGGAAAAGGGCACAATGGGAAAGAAAAAGTCATGTGTTCTTACTGCGGGAAGGGTTTTCACCCTAAACATGCCTGCATGAAGAAAAATCTTGATGAAGCAACCTCTCTCCTTGAGAGGAATCACATCAATCTTCTGGAGAGCTTTCGAAGGAGAGATCACCAAGATCGGGAACCACAACATGAGAAAGGTCATGCCCTCATGGAAAGCACTTCAAAGTCCAAAGCACTTCTGATTGAAAGTGGAGCTTCAAATCACATGATGACTGAAAAAGACTCCTTTTCATCCTTGGATACCGGCAAATCCATCCCCATCCACATGGGAGATGACTCCACCATCATTTCCGAAGGACAAGGTATTGTAGATCTAGAAAATGGTGTTTTTTCTAAAGTTTTGTATGTACCATCTCTAGCAGCAAATCTCCTTAGTGTCTATCAGATGACACATACAAGAATGCCTAAGAGAGTCTCTTTCAGCCCAAATGATGTTGAGATAACAGAAATTGCATCTGGAAAACTCATTGCAAAAGGCCTTGCAAATCATCATGCAAAAGCCTATGAGTTCTCTCACTTTGTTGCGGATGCAAAGCCCACCGCTCTGCTAACTCATGGAAATGAGGTTAGTAGGATATAGCATGAGAGGTTTGGCCATCTTAATTTCAAATATTTGCAGCAATTACAGAAAAACTCCATGGTTGAAGGCCTCCCGGTCATCAAGGAAACCACAGGAGTCTGCAAGGGCTGTGTGATTGGAAAACACCCTGAGCACAAGTTCGATCGGGGGAAGGCAAACCGAGCTACAAGAATATTGGGGCTGATACATTCTGATATCAGCGGTCCAATTCCTGTCACATCCATGAATGGATCAAGGTACCTCCTTACCTTTATTGATGATTTTTCAAGGTATACATGGTTTTTCTTTCTCAAAAAGAAATCAGAAGTATGTGAAAAATTTTCTGAATTGAAGGCCTTGATCGAAAATGGATCTGGGATTAAGATCAAGATATTGAGATCTGATAATGGAGGGGAGTATGTCAGTAATGAGTTTCTATACATTTTCTCCCAAAGTGGTATTCAGGTCCAACATTCAATTTTCTATACTCCCCAGCAGAACGGAGTAGCGGAAAGGAAGAACCGGTCTCTCAAAGAGATGACCACCTATATGTTGGAGTCAAAGAAGCTTGCTGAAAATTTGTGGGATGAAGACATGCATGCTGCAGCATAAATTTAGAACAGGGTGCCACATTCATTAGTGAAAGTAAATACTCCTTTTGAAGCATACTTCGGACACAAGCCAGATGTGTCGAACCTACGGGTGTTTGCCATCCACTGCATGGGCCTGGATTTCGCTTGATAAAAGAAGGGCTTTGCAACCGCAGAGCATAGAATGTCTATTTATTGGGTATCCTAATGAATCTAAAGGATTCAAGCTATTGGATATCAATACAAAATATATCATCATCGAGAGAAGTGTCAAGTTTAATGAGCCTCTTCAGGAGGTGGAACTAGTGAAGGAGAAAACTGTTGAATTTCCTTCCTATTCCACTAAATATTTGGATGATGAAATTGGGGGTGATGACCCTGATTTGGATCCTCTAATTTATGATATCACTATGCAGTAATCATCATATATTGAATCAAAACCTGAAGTGCAAAATCATCTTCCTACATGGGCCCAAAAGACACTCTCCTCTGCAGGAGACAACATTGGAAATCCGGATGATCCAAGGAGAACCCGGTCTGATTTCCAAAGAGCAGGTATTGCGCTCTCTTGTTCTGATAATTTGATGTCCACAACTTGCTATTTGATGATCAGTTCATATCCAAAATCCTACTACCATGCTCGGAATGATCCGAGATGGCAAGTTTCCATGGATGAAGAGATGAATTCTCTTCTAAAAAACACTACTTGGGAGCTAGTTTCTCTTCCTCCGAGAAGGAAATTGGTTCAATGCAAGTGGGTGTTTTGGAAAAAGGTTGCTGCTGATGGAAGCACCTAAAAATATAAGGCAAGGATGGTAGAAAATTTTTTCTCTAAGGTCCAAGGAGTGGACTACCATGAGACCTTTGCATCGGTTGCAAAAATGGACTCCGTCCGTCTTGTTTTGGCTATTTCTGCATCCAAGCACTAGGAGGTGCATCACATGGATGTTAAGTCAGCCTTTCTACATGGAGATATTCATGAGTAGATATACATGAATCCGCTTGAGGGATACATCACTGATCCATATTTGGTTTTCAAGCTAAAGAAGTCACTATACGGGTTAAAACAGGCCCCAAGAGAGTGGTATTCCAAGATGGATGCCTTCCTTCTCTCGCAAAACTTTCAAAGATGTAGATCAGATCCAAATGTGTATTTACAGCAGCATGATGGTCATATAATTATAATTGTTTTATATTTTGATGAATTACTGATCACAGGTAGCACAACTGCCTCCATTTCAACCATCAAAACTGCTCTCCACAATGCCTTTGAAATGAGTGATTTGGGGCTTCTAAAACAATTTTTGGGGCTCGAAATAGAGCAAAATTCTAATTGAATTATGGTCACTCAGTCAAAATAAATTTCATACCTGTTATTCAAGTTTAACATGGCTGAATTTATTCCCACACCATTCCCTTTCCTTTCAGGGATCAGCCTTGAAGAAGGAAAAAGCACACCTCCCATGGACTGCACTATCTATCGACAGCTGATTGGTAGCTTGCTGTACTTGACACATTCTAGGCCCGATATTTGTTATGCTGTGAATGATGTATCAAGATACATGTAGCGGCATCATGATATTCATTGGAAGTTAGCCAAAAGGATCCTCCAGTACATTCAGGGAACCAGGACCTACGGCATTCACTATGTTGCAAACTCTGAGCTAGAACTGGTTGGATACACAGATTCCGATTGGGTGAGTGATTATATTGATCAGAATTCAACTTATGGATATGTATTCATGTTTGGTGGTGGCCCTATTTGTTGGTCAAGCAAACATCAGGCTGCCATAACACTATCTTCAGCAGAGGCCGAGTATCGAGGAACGGTGAATGCTTGCATCTAAGCAGTTTGGTTGCAAGGCATTCTTTCAGAGTTTGATCTTGGTAGTTCTTTGTCCACTGTCCACTTTTGTGAAAACCAGAGTGATATTAAGATATCCACGGATCCAGTTACCAGGCAGAGGACCAAGCATGTAGAGATTCACATGCACTACATTAGGGAACTAGCGCATGATAGGCCAATCATTCTGCAATACTGCCTGACTGATGAGCAGATTGCAGACATATTCACCAAGACCTTTTCAGAAAATAATTTCACTTACCTCTGTTCACTGTTGGGGGTGAGTTCATCAGGGTGATCTAGACTACTATCAGTGTTCAGCTTGAGGGGGGGGTTTTCCCACTGGGTTTTCCCTCTTTTCCTCACTTAGTTTGTTTTGAGCATTGTTTCAGTTTCAGGATTGTACAGGGTGACCTATGGCCTTAGTTTCCAGGGCCCTAGCATTTTATGCATCTATGTTTTCTAACTCTTCCTGAGTATAGCTTAAGGGGGGTGTTGGAGACATTTACCATCATACACACTCTTTCGGTCAAATTGGCCTTGTTAAACAACTATCCTAAGTATAATTGACATTAATTGACATCAGTGGAGCATTAATTGCCATCATCCAGTCACACCCACACCTACCTATAGTCAAGGAGGCTAACTTAGCCTTCTCCTACAGTCAAGGAGGCTAACTGGAGCACTCTGGAGGTGATCTGAGTGACATTAATGCACCTAATTGTTAACTGGTGGTTACAATCAGTTCAGCCAGTCAATTAAGGCATCTCCAGTCATTAAATATATTATTTAATGATTATTTAATGATTATTTATTATTATTTAATGATCTGGAGTCAACAAGGCACCTCGACCAACTTCTGATGGTCAGTTCAGCTTCAGTTAACCTCATCGGGGTTCATTGGAGTCATGGAGCACTAGCACTTGATGGTTGGCTTGCTATGACATGTGTTTGATCTCCTTTAGTTAAGATTCAATCATTTATTGCACTCCGACTTTAGTTAGGTTTTGGTGATTCAATTAGGGTTTTGGTCAAGTGGTTAACTGAGTGTGATTGAATGGTTGAGAGTCAGTTAAGCTAGACTCACTCACTGAATTTGAATTGTCTCCTTAGTTATTCAAATTATTCATGGAGTTAAGCCATTGATCAGCATTGGTATTGTAACCCTTTATTGTTTATTAAATATACAGAGAGGAAACCAATTCCGGTTCCGATTAACACCAATTCATGAGTATTTGTTAATTATTCTTTGATGATTTTGATTCCTAGTTCCTAGATCATGTGCAAGAATTAATAAAAGCTGTGAAATAGTCAATTAAGCTTTCTAAGCAACATAAGGTTGATCGGTTAAAAGAAATTGAAGAAGCTCGTGATATGTTGAAAACAGAGTTACAACAACAAAAAAATGAATTACTTATGTGGGTAGATCGATGGCAACAAATGAAAGCCAAGAAGGATAGATACAAAGAAGAAAAGAATTTGTTAGCAGTGACCAATGAAAAATTCTGAAGGATGAAAAAATCCATGAAGAAAAAATCTTGAAACTCAGGGTCAAGCTATCCGAAGCCAGGAAAGCCATCAAGATACAAATCACAACATAACAACTTAGTCTATTTTTAGTTATTGTGATTTCTATTTTGACAGGTAAATGTACAATTTAATGAACATCCTACAGAATCAAAGATTCTGTAGGATTGGTCTACATTCTTGATTCTGTAGGATCGGTCTACATTCTTATTCAATTATCTTATTATAATCGTAATTATAATTTTTATTTTTTAATTGTTTGTTACAGGTGTGCTCATGATATAAATGCATCGAATGGAATGAAGATGGTTTGTTGATCGGTATGCATTTTTAAGGTTGCTTCATCGAAGGGAAATGAATTGTGCATTAATAGCTAGCATATAGTTACGATGGTCACGCTTTATCTATTTCACTGGTTCACATTTTCCAGATGTTACAATTAGTTGTTGTATGCTTTCAAAATGAACAAGATACTATTCGAAGAGAGGGGCATGATAACAATCTATTGCCAGGTGCATTGTTGGAGAACGTTTTAAAATCATCTTAAATAGGTTCCAGATGTTTGATATATAGGATACTTTAAAATCTATTTTTAGCTATCAGTTGCATAGAGTTAGGGATGTAGTTATCAAAGTTTTATTATAAAAACTATGAAATTTGTTGTAGTAAGGGTCGATTGGAGTACTAGGAAAAATACTTGTGAAACATATAATACATTTCTGGTTTTGATTAGTCTACTGAATTTTTCTTTGTGGATGATTACCACTGGGACATCAAAGACTGGTATCAAATTTTGTTTTCAGATCTTTGTTATATATATATATATTTCAAAAGCAGTTTTCTTACTTAAATCTGTGTGCAATTGAACTTAGTTTTTATTGCATCAATATAGTTTCAATTACTCTTATCACTCAATATCGGTATCTGTTGTTGATACTATCAATGTCATGGTTATTCAAATGTGTTGATGATTGTGATCGAAGAGTATTATATTTTAATAGCTTATATTGATTACATCTATATTTTGATAGTTGTTTTGAATGATAAGTTATTATATCATTTATATACAGATTTTAATGTTGAATTTCAATTATCTGTTGACAAATACATCTACAGAGTGAATAAAATAATTTCTTATTTTATTCTCTGTGTTTTTGTAAATTTTATTAAATAGAGTGTTATGGGTGATAACAATTCTGATAGTTTCTTATCTGGAATTGTATGATTTATTTCACTTTGTTATTTATAATCGTTAATTGATAGTGGATATAGTAGTCTAAAAGTTTGCTCTCTGGCTGAGATAGGATAGCTAGTTGATTTTAATAGATGTCAAATAGAATTAGATTAGTTTGATAAAATTTAAAATAGTCTTTTAGTTAAAACATTTAAAATAAAACCCTAAGATAGGAGACTTTCCTTAAGAAAGCACTTTAGGATAACTTAGATTTAAAAAAACTAACTCTAGAATTTATTTTAAGCAGTAATAAAATTTAGGATAAATTTTTACTGAATTTTTACGTTCTCTTTAAGAGAATAAATTTAGTTGGTAGCAGGACCATAACCTATGAGGTTTAGCCATTCCAAACACACCAGGAGCTACTCTAAACAACTTGAATGGGCTTAATCTCCTTAAGTTGGCCTAGTCAGAAAATCCGACCAACAGATGGCGCTAGAAGGAGGGCCTGTTAATGATTAATGGCAGGTAGAACTAATGATAAATCTTCAACCAACCAACAACCTCCGTTACAATATGAAGTTAGTAGATCACCATTCATAGAAACTGTTAGGAGCATTCTTGAGCATGACCATAATACATCTCCATTCACTCCTGAACAGAGTACTCAAACTTTAGAAGAATCATGTCGTATTCTTACAAGAGCATATGCACATCAACTTGGTTTAACACCAATTGACTATGGTTTACCCAGACAACAAAGACGTAATCCTCAATTGAATATAATTACTCAAGATTCAGCAGAATCCGATAGAACTCCAAGTTATCAAGTCAGAAGTCTTCATAGAGAAACTGCTAGAGCAAATACTGCCAGAAGATTGAATTCTGTAGGTGGTTTTGATCAACCACCTTCTCCTCTGGAATCACCACCGGATATTCCAAGGTCATCTAATTCAGGGAGTTCTTTATATTCTAAAGGAATTCCTATGGCTGGAAACATACCCGCAGGGGGAGGAGGAGGGGGTAACCCTCCACCTAATCCACAACTTCCTTGGTTGAGAACAGCTGCTGTAGATGTTCCTAGTGTACAACATCCTTTGCCCAAACATTCAGAAAAAACTTCTTCCGAAGTTTAATCCAGATAATAAAGAACCTACAGAGGTGCATGTAGATAAATTTATGTTAGCTGTTCAAACCATGAACCTTCAGCATGAAGACATAGTCTATCATTTGTTCCCTTTAACTTTTGAAGGGAAAGCATCTACTTGGTACTTTTCATTAGTCGAAGGGTCAATCACAAATTGGGCCGAATTCAACAAGGATTTTCTAGATAAATTTTGGGAGGATAAAACACCTGCTCTTTTAGGTCTTGAGTTATCTCAAATTAAAATGGAATCTAAAGAAAGAATTAAATATTTTAATCAGAGATTTCTTACATTGAAAAATAAAATTCCTGTTTCTTCTCAACCACCCGAGGATATAATCATTGAATATTATAATTCAACTTTACCAAAGTATCCTGGGATGTTTGTTAAGGGAGCTGGTAAAACAACACTTGTTGAAACTTTTGAGGAAGCTATTAAAGTCGAGAAGGATTCCATGTCTTATGAACCAGATATAAGTGGAAAAGTTGATAGTTTTCCTTGTAAGAAAATTGAAAGACGTAATTCGGAAAAGCATAAGGCGTTTGATGTAGAACAATTACAGAATGTTATTCGGGCGTTAACTAATGAAGTCATGGGATTAAAGAAAACTAATTTTGAAACTTCCTCTTCTAGAGGGTATTTCAGAAATCAGTTTAGACATAATCATAACACTAATAATAAAACCAATTCACCCCATGATATAGAAGTAAATGAATAAATTTTTAATACTATTCGAGCAATCTTATCTTTATTCGAAACTCCCTCAAATTAGAAAGGCCTAGCACTTACATTTGACCATGCGGGAACACATCCCACAACCCTGTCAGAAAGGCCCAGCACTCATATCTGATCATGTGGGAACACATACCACAACCCTATCAGAAAGGCTCAACACTCACATCCGATCATGCGGGAACAAATCCCACAACCCTATTGGAAAGGATCAGCACTTATATCTAGCCATGAAGGAACACATCCTACAACCATTCTAGAAGGGCTCAACACTTATATCTAGCCATGTGGGAACACATCCTGCAACCATGCTAGAAGGGCTTAGCACTTATATCTGATCATGTGGGAACACATCCCACAGTCTCCTAAGAAAGGATTTGCACTTACATCTGATCATGTGGGAACACATCCCACAGTCCCCTTAGAATGGCCCTGCACTTACATCTGATCATGTGGGAACACATCCCACAGTCACATCAGAATGGACCTCAGCCCTAGGCTGAGTATTCCTGGTAACTAATCAGGTGCCTCCATTCAGAGAATGGAATTCAACACTTATATTTGATCATGTAGGAACCAATCCTATAGTCACATTAGAATGGCTCAACACTCACATATGACATGGAAGGAACCAATCCTCTAACCATGATAGAATGGCTTAGCCCTTACATCTAACCATGGAAGGAACCAATCCTCTCACCATGTCAGAATGGCTCACGGACTGATCACTTCCCCTTGGAAGGAACCTTGATTTGGAGAACACCAAGATTCTCCTTGAAGTACTCAAACTTCACTCTAGCTAATGGCTTCATTAACACATCAACTATCTGTTCTTCTATCGCAACATACTAGAGCTTCACTACTCCTCTCTACACCATATCCTTGATATAGTGATATTTGATATCGATATGATTTGACTTGTCATGGAACACCGGTTATTTGACAACTTCACACAACTATGGTTGTCACAATATATACAAGTAGCATCCAACTGGACATCAAATAAATCAGACAGTAGCTTCCTTAGCCATACTACCTCACAGCTAGCTAAACAAGCTGCAACATACTCTGCTTCAGTTGTACTCAGTGCCACATAGGACTGCTTCCTGCAAAACCAAGAGATCACATCCGATTCCATACTGAAGCAACACCCTAAAGTGCTCTTCCTATCAATGGCACTGCCTGTCCAATTTGAATCAACATAACCTTCCAGGTTAATCTTTTGATTCGCCTCATACTTGAGCCCATAATCAACTATACCCTTTGGGTACCTCAGAATATGCTTTGCAGCAATCAAGTGAACATGTCTTGGATCTGTCAGGAACTGGCTCAAGGTGTTCACAACAAAGCATATATATGGTCTCATGTTCATTAGGTACATCAAGGACCCAATCATCTGACGATACATCGTAGCATCAACCGCTTCTGATGAAGCATCACACAATAGCTTCAGGTTCGATGCCGTATGTGTGATCATGGCCTTATAGTCCATCATCCTGAACCTCTTTAGGATCTATACTGCATACTTTCCTAGTTCCAAGGATATTCTGCCACACCTCCATGCCATCATATCCAAGTCCTTCATCTCGAAATTGGCAGCAAGTATCCTTCTTACAACTTTAATGAGTTCCTCTTTTCTGTCAAGAACAAGTCATCGACATATAACAGGAGCATCACTAGTCTTCCATCTTCAACCTTGAAGCAAAGGTTGGAATTTGCTTTACTCTGAGTAAAGCCTAGAGTCATCAATAATCTTTCCATCTTGTCATACCATGTCGAACCTCAGGATCTTCTACAATCACTCCCTCTGAAGCGAAGCATCATTCTCCCTCTGTCTTTTGTACTCTATGAACTGAAACATTCTATACCGGAGTGACAAGTAGCTTCCTCTGCTACTAATATTATATGTATCCATCTAGGATCACTGGATACCAAGATCCTCTATCTTGAAATTTTTCAAAATTTATTCTTGCACCTATATATGAGCGTGTCATCCTCTATAGGATTTCATCTTCAACCTTGTAGCAAAGGTTAATATCTTCATCAATCTCATCATGTATGTGTTATCCCATGGGTGTCTTCCGAACTCATACAAGGCCTTATTTCATTTGCACACATGATTATTTTTGTCATGAGTCTCAACTCCCATTGGCAGCAAATGTCTCTTTATAGTCTATGCCTTCTTTTCATGAGAAGCCTCATGCTATGAATCTTTCCTTGTATCCCACGATGTTTCCATCTACTGCATGATGGAACTACGAACTTCCCTTCACGTATCGATATTGCATCTTAGACATCATTCTTCTTGAAGTGGTATTCCCTTTCTTCTTGGTTACTTCTTCATAGCTGGAAGGTTCTACATCAATGATTTCACTGCATTCGTCATATTATTCTTCCTCTTGAATTGTTGTCACTTTTTTTTCGGAACAAGTCTCATCCTTCTTTGTTTGTAGGCAATTTTATGCGATCTTTCTTATCTTTATTTGTTTCGAGGGTAGACTCCTTCTTGAGCTTCAGCTTCATCATCTTATTCAGTCATAATTTCTTATCCAAATGTTAAGATGGATAAGAGTTTCTTCAAGAGTTTATTCCTTCGTATTCCTCATTGCTTGAGGGATCTTCTTTGAATGGTGAGAGTTTGATCTTTAGTTACTCCCATATTCTCTTCTCTTATTATGAGTCGAGCTTCTTCTTCTTCCCAGAGTCTGCTGAAAGTAATCACTTCCTTCTAGCACACATTCCTTGCATGAATAAATTCCATGATCCTGGGAGGCCATTCAAGGTGGCTATCATCATTTCTACAGTCTCCATTTCTTCTTCTACTGCTACAAGTTGTTCTTTGATTTGAGAGACCCTCGTAAAGTATGACTATATGGTCTCTACATTATGGATCTTCACATTCTTCAACTGTTTTCTCAAATTCATCTTCTGATTTATGTTCTTCCCTTCAAATATCTTGGTCAAGGAATCAACCATCTCTTTCGGTGTCTTTAGGGAAGAAACTTGTGGTATAAGGTGATCTGTGATTGAATCAACAATGATCTTTTTGGCCTTGACCAAGTTCTTCTGGTGTAAGGCTTTTAGCCTCATCTCCCTCTGGAAGGAACCTCTCTTCTTATGTAGGTGTCCAATTCATTTTCTTTAGAGAGATCATATACTTCCATGCTTGGAAGTTTTCAACTTCAACAAGCTTATCCTCAAGCTGATGTGATAGATCACTTTGAAATGAAAACCTCAAATGAAAATAACAAAAAATTAGATCTTACTGATTTGAGGTGTCCGTCCTAGTTCCGGAGCTGGCTGATCTAGGGTTTGTCAGAGAAACTCTAATTTTCAAAACTTGGAATATTTAAGATCTGATTGGATAGAAAGGTAGACCTCTTCAAGGTGAGTTGTCTAATGTACTCCTTTTCTAAAAGTAGTGGAGGGAAGCTCCCGAAATATGAATCCCTAGTTTACGAAATTCTTCTGCAGAAATGCCTGCTACTGTTTCTGTGGTATCTACGAAATTATTACTTTTTTGCATCTAAAACTTCGCATTAAGGTAGCCTATCCTATCCCTGTTCCAACACCATAGGTTTAATTAGAGTTGGTTTAACTAATTGGGACTTATGATCATTTTCGCAAGGTGACTTGTTTCAAGACTGTTCAACATAGCGAAGTTGTACAGAATTCCATGTGTCACTGTTTCATCTTCTGGTTCTGAAACTTAAACCACAGAAATTAAAGTCTATGCCCTTTTTGGAAAATGTTCATAAATTTCATTTGTACCTTTTAATTCCGAGATATAGAATTCTCCCCAGGTGTCCTGTTTAGGGATGAATCCTAGAAGAGGCTGGAACACTAACTTGGAGGGATCATATCGCCTAGAATATAGCGAATCTGAAGCTAAACTTTGGACATAGTGTAAATCAATATTTTAGTTTCGACTTGTGAAAGTTTTCGTTCCTAATCCTTCTCCACTCCTGAGATATAGTGAATGTACCAAAACCTATTAGTTTTAGTATTTTAGGGTTTTTTCGGCCCAAGGTCAAACTAGGGTTTGACTTTCCTGAAGTTATACCCAACCAAAAATATCGACCCAGGTCTCTAAACTTTGATTTTAATGAGGAGAGAAATACTATGCTAGGCTCACTCAAAAATTCCTCTTCTGTAAGAAGCCCTAATTTCCCGCACCAAAAACTAAAAATGCTCGGAATGGAATTCCGCTTCGATAGAAAGATGTTCCCTTCAATGTAGAGTCAGCCTAGCATAATTTTGCTAATGGATTGTGGAGAGAGACCCAAAAAGTAAGAAGCCCTAGCTTCTGTAGCTTCATAATGTATTCTTCTCAGGTTATCTCTGATACCATGTTATATTTTTATCATTCAAGCTAGCATTATCTTAGGATCTTTAACTGAGAGAATAACATCCACATCAATAAACACAAGAGACAAGAGACACAATGAATTTTCCTCAGGGAAACCATAAAGGAGAAAACCCCACAACTTACTCAGAGATAGAATCAGCACCAAAAGGAAAACCCAAAAACATAAAGATGATCTCCCGACATTAGTAGTCTCTCTCTCTGATCCCAACTTCTTCTCTCTCACTCATGCACCCCAATGATTGAGTGTGTGTGTTATAAATAGAGAGGCTCACTCTCTTTTTATATTCTTTCGTTCACTTAATGTCCACTCCAACATGTCGGCCTCACTTAAAAATTACTTACTAGAGCCGAAATTTCTAGGAGAGTCTAATAACCCTAGTGCCCCACAACTTATGGGGATTTTTCCCCTCTGACCAACAAGGAGAGTTATCCTTAACACAATGGTGGGGACTATTGCACCAACCTACAATAACTCACCTAGGGTCGACTTCTCTAGGATAGTATAATAACCCTAGGGCCCCACAACTGCAGGAACTTTAACCCTTGAACAATAGGAGGGTTACCCATAATGACTTGGCATGACTTGTTTACATTATTGAATCTCCCGATAGGCACATCAGCGTAATACATGACTTTAATACATTATAGACACTTCCCGAAATAAACATCGACGTACAATACATAAGATATATAGGTGAATACATTCTGAAGTTACAAATACATCAACAATTTGCATATTTGAAATTATGCTTTCAGTGTCCTTTCTCTAGCTATAGAAGAGATAGTACCATCTACGCCAACTCAATGTTTATAGCTAGAATCATTTATTTGCTCAGATCCAAATCCAAATTCCCTTTGGTATGTCTTGGAAATCTTGGACTTTACACCAAGTTTATTCATCTTAGAAATATTACATTGAATTCACTATGAATTGGGTATTTCAAATTACATTGATTTCACCATGAATTGGGTACACCTTACATTAACTACAACATTGGCCAGGTCTCAAGGCAATGTGTTTTTTATTATAAAAACAAAATTCCCATGAATCTTGCCTTTAACGTAAAAGACCCTCCTACTTAGCTTGTGTTGAATATATGAGAAAAGAAGGGGAAAAGCCGTGGAAGCATGAAGGGATGTTTGTGGGAGAGTCATAAGGAAAATAAAAAGGTGGAACCAATGAGCAAAAATAAATAGACTTTATGCCTTTTCTCTCCCCTATCTTTCTAAACTTCCAACTGCAATGCATTGGAAATCTCATTTCTGGACATGGGAAGTTTCAACTAGATGGTAGTTAACCAAGGGTGTGTGGAACTCAATGTGTGCATGTTCAAGCTACGTGGTGCTCAATGTTCAATAAACACTCAGTTCAATAAACACTGGGAAAAAACACATAAACACTCGGTTCAATAAACACTCGGCAACAACACATTAATGCTGTTGTGGTGGGATTGTGAACAATTGGATTGTCTGGTGATATTATGAACCATTGGATGGGTTGTATTTGTTGTCTTACAACCAATTTCTCATAATCCTCTTGGTGCATATTTAACTCTAATGCTTAGCGTGACCCAACTACTTGCTGCTCAATTTGGACGCTCAACTTACCATGCAATTTTTTTAGAGCAATAAAGAAAATTCAAACATGATTGCTACATTTTGTAGAAAACCTCAAATAGGGCCTTGATGGCACTAATGAGTTAAGATAGGGATGATTAGACAGGAGGATAACCCAGTCCCACTCCCAATTATGTTGAGAAGAAGGAGGTTTTATGACAACAACAACAATTCAGCTGATGTTATGGCCATGGAAATGGTTAATTATGCTCAAGCACATTCACACCCTCCAAATGGTAAAATCCTTTCTCTCTTAGATGCATTAGACATGGCTACATATGATTTTCCTTTTGACTTGAGCTATTTTCTCTAATGCACTGTATTAAAATGTCCAACTTGGTAAAGAAACCTAGATTTCCCACGGTTTTTGCGTAGGGCATTGAGAGTTTTAGTACTTCAGATCCGAACTATGGTTCACTTCACACCCTCTCTATACTTGGGAAAGCAGCGTAAAATTTATCTATAGAAATGAAGGAGATCTACTTGAAGAAGATAGCCTTAGGAATAACTATAGTTGAGGTCCAAATTGTGTCCTAGATAGGTCATTGGGAACACAACATAAATACTTATATAGGAGCTATTGTTGTTGGCAGCTCAAATCAATAATACTTAGTAGAACCTACTATGTTAACAAACCCAACACTCTAAATATCCTCATAAAAAGTACACAAGGGGACCATTTCAAATTTAGAAGTGAGAGATTGAGGTAGATGGTCTTCTTCCTATCACCAATCCTTTCTTTCGAGCCACAAAATTATTTTGTAAGTATTCGGCCAGATATTTCCCATTCTTGCAACTATGGAGAAAGGAAACTTGCTGCTATGGAGAAACTAAACCTGAAGGTATATACAAGGAAGATATTCATATGGGTCTAACGTATGCTTCTAAGTTTACATTTGAAATTATAGAGGTTCCTTATTAGGATGCATCTGCCTATACACAGGCATTGAAATACTGATTCAGAGTTTTCACAATGCTTTTATTTTAGCGTGCAAATTGTACAAGTGCATGGCTAATTTTATTTTGTTTTGCAGTGTGAACCCTATCCTGCAGCGCCACTTTACATCAGAGGGATACTTCGAAATCTTAGTTTTGATAATGGAACCAGCAACTGGATCAGTTACAGAAGCGTGAGTGTAACCCTATGAATAGAGAGTTATGATAATGGCAACAAATATTAGGAGAGTGAGGATAATGAGATTGCTCAGGAGGCAAACTCATTGAAAATTTCTTTAACATATATACTTCAAACCTATAAATCTGTTGAAAATACATAGATGTAATTAGTTACTATGTTCGTGGAGAATGAATGATAATAAACCCAGATTTAGAGTGAATTGATGTAACTACACAAAATTGAAGAGAAAACTATAAATCACCCCAGAGAAAGCGTATTCATGGTGTTGTGCTAAGCTATGCAAAATGAAGGAATAGCCTACCCATTAGGAAAATAGACTCCATGGGTACAATTTCATGCGTTTTTGAGCTGGTTAACGTAAAATCAACACATTCTAAACTTCAAAATCGAACTGATATTGAATCACAGACGCCTAGCCCCTGGAGTGTCAAATGTTATGGATTTTTTTCCTTTAGTTTCTTTTATATAAAAGCCTTAGATTAGAAAGCAACTCGAACCTAACCCAATAATTTCCAAATTGTAGGGACAACATAGATTTGACAAAAGTAATTTTGTGCTTGTTTGAATACTTTGGGTGTCAAAATATAAAAAAAAAGTGAAAGTTGGAAGATTAAACGTTGGAAAGGTCATCTAAAAGGACACTTAAACTTGTCTTGGATGCTTGTGAGGCCTGCCAGGTCTAATGAGGCTGTCGGATCCATATTTATAAAAGCTTTATTTTAAGATTACAATTTTTTTTAAAATGGTTTTTTAAGGTTTAGACTTTTTACTGAAAAAACTAACCATCCTTACCATCTATGAAACATAAGAAAATGAGTAAAGTTCTCTGCTCAATATTGAAATAATTATGGTTTACATTATATAAATAACAATTTAGTTTTCACAATTTCAAAAAAAAATGAAATGATAAAGGATATTTAGATTGAATGTGACAACTTAAAAGATATTAACCACTACCACTATTGAGTTTGACCAAAAATATAATCAACGTCAAACACATACATGGAAATTGTCATGGCCTCAGACAACTGCACCTTTTTCTTTGTCTTTTGTATATGAAGTCATTATTTAATCATTGGCATAGCATCTCGGACTCCCTCTCTCCACTGCAGTTTGGGACACTTTCCAGCATCAAGAACCTTCAATAACATCAAATCTTCCACACCTTGCAGCTCTCATAACTCGTAGCATTCATTTACATTTGATTCTCTCATCTGTGTAAGTTGCCGCAATTCTCGGATTCTCTTGATCTTCCTGCATCCCCCAATATACAACCTCTCAAGAGAAGTAAAATGTTCCACTCCTAGTAGCTCTAGTATCTCAGGGTATCCACTGATATCTAGCCCTATAAGCTTTGTGATCTTTCCTAACCTTGGTATTTTCTGGAGCTTCTCGCATCACCCAACATTCAACCTGCGAGCTCTCGTATCTCACGGCACCCACTAATAACTAGTTCTGTAAGCTTTGTGAGCTTTCCTAACCCAGGAATGCTTCGAAGCTTCTCGTATCCCCCAACATTCAACCTCTTCAAACAAGTCAAATGTTTTACACTTGATAGCTCTTGTATCTCACGGCATCTACGAACATCTAGCTGTGTAAGCTCTGTGAGCTGCCCCAATCCTGGGATGCTCTGGAGCTTTTCGCATTCAACAGCATTTAACCACTTCAATGAAGTCAAATGTTCCACACCTGGAAGTTCATGGCTTTTATAAACATGTAGTTCTGTCAACTTTGTGAGCTGCCACAATCTTGGAATGCTTTGGAACATCTCGCATCGCCCAAAATTCAACCTCTTCATGGAAGTCAAATGTTCCACACCTGGCATCTCTCGTATCTCACGGCATCCATGAACATCTAGCTGTGTAAGCTATGGGATATTCCCCAACTCTGGGATGCTCCAGAGCTTCTCGCATCCCCCAACATTCAAGATCTCCAAAGAAGTCAAATGTTCCACACTTGGCAGCTCTTGTATCTCACGGCATCCATGAAGAGCTGCCCCAAACCTTCGATGCTATGGAGCTCCTTGAACCCTCTAACATCTAGTTTTGTAAGCTATGTGAACTTCCCCAGCCTTGGGATGCTCTGGAACTTCTCACATTCCATAACTTGTGAAGTCAAGTTTATGGAGCTTCTCACAATGCTTGACTTCTAATGCCTGCAAGGATGTCAACGTTTCAAGTCCAGAGAGCAGTCCTATTTTATCTCAATTCATAACACTCTCTCAAGGTTAGTTTTTGAAGGTTATGGAAAACACCCTTATCAAAAGATACCTCCGTTAATTCTGTGCATGACAACTCTAACATCTTGAGCGCCAACATGCATCTGCCATTGGAGGAGCTCAATTGATTCAACTGTCTTTCCCTTTCTAATAAGAGTGTTTATGTGTCTCCGTCCACCATGTTTCTAAAAAGATGTCCCCTTAGAGTGCAATTCCCTACATGCAAATATTCTAGATTGTTCATCTTGAGAAGCTGTCTTGGCAAGTTTTCTATCCCACAACTCTCTATTTCCAAATGAATATGGATGCATCTGCAAGGATGCATATTTCAAAGATAAATATTTGAGTTGATTTAAATTCCCAAAAGAATTTGGGAGCTTCTTCAAAGAACGAACGTCATTCAAATTTATGTGCTGAAGGTTTATTAGCTCTGGGAAGTGACCAGGAAGCAACTCCAATTCTGGAAACCCGTAGAAATATATGGATTTCAAGGATAGCAGATTAAAAATTCGTCAGGAATATTTTTGATCATCCATTCAGGTAGGGAAGAACAGTAACATCCATATCAATGGAGCCATTTCAGATGCGATGCTTGCACTCTCCTCAATATTATGTCTTCTAAGTAACCTTCTTTGGCTGCAATAAGATAAAAATGATCCCTAGCATGATCTCTTATCTTGACTATTGAAGAAACTGTTTACAAATATTTTGGAAGTGTGGGTTTTGCGACACCATCGATACCCATGATCCCGATAACCTTGGTCTCCACACGCTTTGACACACGCTTTGACTTGTGCTGTTGAGGATTCAATTTTTCACTTTGACTCATGCTGACTCATGCTGCTGAGGATTCAATTTTCGACATTAAAGCGGTGGACAGGGGTGGCTCCTCATAGGTCGTCCACAGACGACGAAAGCCAGAGGAGAAATTCCCCTTAAATAACACCTTCGATGTAATTACTTTGATATTTGATAAGGATATCTAAAAGAATTTGGAATTATATTTTTGATATTCAATAATTATTATAATTTCTAGACTAAATACAAATAATATACTAAAACATTTAAAATAAAACTTAGGTGCTCATTTATTTTACATTATCTTTTTACATAAGAGAGAGGTACTGAGCAACTATGTTGATTATTCCACTTGTTTAACCTGTTATCAAGAAACATTTTTATTCACATATTTCTATATATATGTACTCTAATTTGATATTTGTATTGAATTGGTTCCTACCTATTTCACGTTATATTATATTTTATCCACAACTATGCAATGCATAAGTACCTATTTCACAATATATTGCATTTTATGGATAATTCTACAATGCTTATTAATTACCTTCACTTTGAAAGTCAATCCAATGCTCATAATTTAACTATCCATATACAAAGCGACATGGACTAGCTACTACATAGCACTTGTTTATTAGGGGTCTATGAAACGTATGATGAGTGGGTACTCGTTCGATCATGAAAAAATTAATTCTACATCCAACAAATGCTCACACTTAAAATCTGAATAAACCTACCAGCATATTAGTTGAAAATACAATAGAAAAAATCCCCTTTCCTTAAGAAAATTATAACTGTTTTATTATTATTTTAACTATCATATTATTATTTTCTTAAGGTGACCCTAATATGATAGTAAGGATAAAACAAGACTCCAAATCTTTTCGTAGTATTTTGTCGAGATGTGCCAATTCAATATCTTTAGAATAGTGAATGAAAATGCCCTAATTGTCAAGATCAAGAATGTAGTTAGATGTTTATATGGCATATACCCTAGTGGACATGTTTACAAAACATAGGAATTTATAAAAAGGTTGGATGAAAATCCCTTTAAAATATGGGCTATGAAAATTTGCTTAACGCCTTCACCAAATAATTTTCTCAAATATTCTTAACCTTCCATTGATGGTGTAATGTGGAACCCCAATGGAGCTTTGAATATGTGTGTTTCTTTTAAAATGCATCTTTTTCACACATACATTTTTTCAAGGACTTAATTTGCAACCACATTTTGAGATTGATGCATGTGATTGGTGGTGTCATTGATTTAACATTTTCTCATCCAAATAAACAACTTTGCATTGTCACTTGTGACAATGATAAGATTATTAAAATGGGGTATGCTGTAACTGGTTGCAAGCTTTATAATTTAATCAATTACCACGATGCATTTGTATGTTCACTTGTCCCCACCACAAGGGAATATGTAGTTTCTATTTTCCTTGGATGAAAAATCCAAGTCGAAATCCAAATGAAAATTGAACATGTTCATAAAATTTGAAAGGATTTATTAAGCCAAGCTATTGTTTTCATGATGTCAGTCATAATTTTTCATAGTTACACATTCATCTTGAGGAAACTCATGGAAAAAATAATTGAGTTTGATTCTCATTTGTGGTAAAAAAACTACAACTTTGAGCATAGCCTGCCAGTACACCTAAACAAAGTTGGATTGTTGGGAAACTTACTAACAACATCCAATATGAATTATTGACATTCACACAACACACATAGAAAACTATCATATCATGTTCCTCCAACATTTAATACTTGTTTGAATGGTGCACACCATATTTTATGCTTACATGGCTTATAATGGTGGTGTCTCATGCACGGATCTCCTAATTTATTGTCTAATTTTCATGGCTCATGAGGTGTTGCATGGAAACCTATTAGAGATGAAAACCAAAGCATACGAGGTTAATTTACAAACCTAAAACTATATAGTTACATGGTTTACTCTACTTTAAAAGCCACATTGAATGGAAGAACCAAATCTGACTTTTTTGGTAAGTTGGTGGAATAAATTTCTCTAGTGGGAGATGATGAATTATTATTCTAAAATTTTCAGTAATATAAACGACATTATTTGGGAAGGTTGAGACATTTTTTTGATTGAAGGGTCTTGCAAGGCTTGAAAGTTATTTGTATGCACTTGTACATAAAAGATGACAAGTGATAGTGAGGTGGAACTTGTGCAACATAGAAAATATAGAGATGTAGTGGGTTGGGACCCTTTCCATACAATGTCTACAAACCATTAAAATAATGTGTACAACATAGATTGAAACTATGTCTATGATGTGGAGAATTTAATTATGTAAATTCTAATGCATTAGATTGATAATGAATGGTCCTTTTTCTTTCCATTGTTTATTATATTCAATGCACTTGATATGTACTACCTAACCTTGTTATCTTTTAATTGTTATCCTAATATTTGAAAACACATTAATGGAATATATTTTACATGTAAAATTTATGAGTTCTCTTGACATATGGAAATATTCATTTTTCTCTATCCCAAAGCCTCCGTGCAATAATATTTCCAGTGGTGCATGTGTGCATGGTCAACAATTAAGCTACTTGCCTTCAAGGAAATTAGTATGAGAGTAACTACACCAGCGTTATGATGAATACCACATGGTATACAACTCTCTCAATGCACCTTAGGTTCTAACTTCTACCTTCTATTAGCATGATACCCATTGATGACATAGGTTGTGTTTGAGGAATATTGAGAGCCTGAAATAATTGCTTATGTGTCATGCTTGTTGATTGCTTCACGACACATAGTATTTGGTGCATATTCGAAGTCAAAGATTCATACACAACATGGTTGTCTTGCAAATGTTGTTGTGCTAAAAGACCATGTAAATGTTGTTGTAGTAAAAGACTATTCTTTTTATTTTATGATCCTAGATACAAATTTGTCTAACAAGTATATTAGATGAATCTTCAAGAAGTTGGTTTTTGTACATGAATACACTCATATGAAAATGAAGGATGAAGTATTGAAATAGTGGAAAAAAATCTTATTGTCTTTGCTATGATATTTAAATAATTTGGAGTTAGTTAAGATCAACTTGGTCTAATGTGTCTTTAGGTAAAGCGTGTTTCTTTAGTATGCAATTGTACTTATGCAATCCAATGGTCAAGATATGTTTAGACATAAAATAATTCAATGGTTCATCATTACCTGTGAATTAAAGACTATTGATATGTGTCTTAACACATGATTTGTTCATGATCTTTATTTAAAGAGGATGGAGGTTCATTTTATTTGTGACCAATTGTGAAGAACTTGTATGTAAATTGTTTTTCATTTTGCATTAATATATTTCCTCATGTAGCTATTTGGCTAGAGTTGTGGTCCTCTTCCCTCTCTGTAGGTTTTAACGATGTAAAAATATCGTTGTGTTGATCTACAAATTGTTTGTATGAGTAGTTTCTTAAAGTGTTTCACCTATGTGGAAATATCCTATTTTAGTCAAACATGGTATTAGAGCAATTATGAAGACCTACTCTAGTTGTTGATCAAGATCTTGAACTAGTGTAACTACATGTATTAAAGTATTTATGGATTTTATTTTTTATTTTTATGCATTTTTTGGATGGGATAGGTGTTCCATTACATCCGTAGCATTGTTTTTAGTTGGAAACATTTTTTGTTTCACTAGAAAAGGTTTTTTTTCCTATATATGACCATTTTACCATATTTAGAGTTTCAATTTCAAATTTCAGTTTTTTATTTGATTCTCACCATGTAAAAGTGTCTTGCAGGACAAAAAAAGGATATTTGAGAAATCACTCTCCAACAACAACAAAAATAACAACACTAGTAACAACAACAACAACAGTAGCAACAAAAAAAACAATAACCTCATATATTTTGTTTATTTCACTTGGTTGAAAGTTACTTTATTAAGAGTTCTTGGGTTCAAGTTCTTATTTTTTTTATTTACAAAAAAAAGGTTCATGTAACTTAAGTTATAAAGTAACTTCAGTGTAAAAGTGTTTCTCACTTGTTTTATAAAAGTGAGTCACTATTTTTAAAATATAACTTACTTGCAAAAGTGAGCTTATAGGAAAAGTTACTATGGGGGAGGAATTATTTACTACAGTGACCATCCATCACCATATGGTTCAATCTATTCTTGTCACATGGATCCTTGGTTCCATCTTATACCTTTTTTAAAGGTATAACTTTGACATCCAAAGTTCGTTTTTAGTGTTTTTTTAAACTACTTATTTTTTCAAGATATTTGCATCTAGGCCATAAATTTCTATTTTTGAAACCATATTACCTACACCTTTGTTTAGGTATAGGGTACTCCCAAAAGACTGAACACCTTGAGCAACCACTTCACACAAATAGATCATAAATCAACACACCGATTTTTGTCACGTGGTTAAAACCCTTGAGAGGGAAACAATCCGC
>LPNX010526840.1:104385-151446 GCA_001517045.1 Pseudotsuga menziesii | reverse complement strand
AAAGAGGAATGGGGCTTTTTTTTTTTTTTTTTTTTAACTCTTGTCTCTCATTCTCTGTCCTTGCCTTTTTTTTTGCAAATCACAAAAAAAACGAAAAACAAAAAATTTTTCCACACGAAGGGGTTAGATCAAAGTTAGCTTACCCGAAAAGTCTACGTTTTCAAGTTTTCTCACTGTTTCTAATTTGTCGTGATCGCACAAAGTGCACGACAAAGAGCATACGTAGCCGAGAAGACAAGAAAAAAACTTTCCCTTTCTGTTTCTAATTCTACGTGATCGCACAAGGTGCACGTCAAAGAGCATACGTAGCCATGGAAGGCAAAAATCCAAGACTAAAACAATAAATATCTAATAATAAAACTAGAAAAATATGAGAGATTTAAAAAAAAATTAAACAAATCCGTCACTGTAACATTATACCTTTAGATTTGCTGAAATGGGTGTTTCTGGATCAAATGGAAATAGTTTTCGATGAAACAAAAACCATTTCCAAATGGAAACGGTGCTTTGGACGCAATGGAACAGCTCCCAAAGGCCACAAATGCACAAAAACCCCAAAAATAGAAACCTTTTCAAAGTTTCAGCAACACCGGTTCCAGATCTTGGTCAAAACCGAAAGAGGCACTTCATAAATGCTCTGATACCATGTTTGGGTACACAGTACTCCCAAAAGGCTAAACACCTTGAGCAACCACTTCACACAAATAGATCATAGATCAACACACCGATGTTTTTCACGTAGTTAAAACCCTTGAGAGGGAAACAGTCCACGGCCCCAGCCAAATAGCTACTTGGAGCAATTTATTATGCAAAAGAAAGAAAGTTACATGAGCTTCTCATAATCGATCAACTAGCCAAGGACCCTCCATGCTCTTTAAATAGAGATCATGGAACAATCAGGTGTTAAACCATGGATAAATGGCAGGTATGATCTAAGAGAAGTTGAACCATCGGATCACATTATGTCTAGAGCATATCGTGACCATCGGATTAGAATATTTACAAATGCAACTAATGCATACTAAAGAAACACACTTTACCTAAGGGATATATTACACAATTTTATCTTAACTAACTCCTAAGTGTCTAAAATCCTAACAACCTTATAATGTGACTAATACAAGTTTTATTTTTCTTATCAATACCAACTACTTACCATGGAGAATCCATAATGAGGATTCCCAATGAAGTAAGGGACTTTACAGGATTACTTTAGGAAAAGAAATTATCCCTGCAAATGCCTCAAAGAAAGTAAAATGTGATAGTAAAAATGGGAAAGCACATGGATCAATCCATCTCAAATGAATTAAGATTACACCTTCAAGGAACTGGCAAGGCATATACTACTTGGAAAAATTAGAAGCCATATTTAATCACCAAAATGAGATCCGAATTCACTAGCTTGAAAATCAGTTGGTTTCTTTAAATCCAAGTGATTTCTCTTACATTCAAAAATACCTGTTTAAATTCAAAAACCTTATACTCTTAGTTAAAAAATGCAAGATATCTAAGCTAGAAGAGCAATTCCATTTTTCTATTCTTTTTAAGACAAGTCCTTCTTATTATGTTTTTGTAACTACTTTTCACTCCAGCAAAGAAGCTCTAGGGTCTTCTTATACATAACCCATTCTTGAATATTTTTGCGATTCTTTGATTAGAGAGAAATATAAGTTTTGCAGCTTAGATTGATGAACACTGTAAATACATCTAATAAAGCCTTAGTGGCACTACAAAAGGATAAGTCCAAACATCCAAAGAATCAAAACCCAAACAACAATAAGAAAAAACAAGGGTCCCAACCCCTCTCAAAAAGTGTCTACACCTAATGGGGATAAAGGAACTAAATAAAAAAAGAAGAAGTTGAATGCCATTGCAATCTATGTGGGAAATATGGTCATGTGGAATCTAAGTGTTTTAAGAAAATTAAAGCCTTCGAAGTAACAATAAAGAAGCACAAAATTAATCTTAATTATTTTTCTGACTCTTCTTCTCATGGACATGCACTTTTTTCTTCTAGTTTTTCATTTAATGCAACATCTACTTCTTTTTCTAATGATTGGACGATTGATTCTAGATCATCCTATCATATGGCTAAGAATAAAGCCATTTTTTATATTCTGAATTAATGTAATGCAAAATAAATATATGTTGATGATGATACTCTTAGTGTTGTGGGATCTAGAACAATTTATATAGATTATGGTAATTTCAAAGATGCATTATGTGTTCCAAGTCTTTCCTGCAATCTATTGTCAGTCTATCGAACTAATCGTTCCATTGAAGGTAAAATTGTAGGGTTTTCACCTCACCAAGTTGCAATTAAGGATTTAAAAGATCATAATCATGTCCTAGAAACTCGAATTATTGATGATATTACCAAGTTGTATAGATTTGGCAAATTTGCGTCATCATCTTTTCCATCAATTTTTATTGGTCATAGCAATGACTTGAGCAAAAATTGGTATGAGTAATGTGGTTATGTAAACTATTTCTCATTGCAGTAACTATGTAATAAAAAAATGGTGGCTGATCTTCCTTTCCTTTCTTTCAAATTAGGTGTTTGTCTTGTGTGTGTTCTTGGAAAACATCAATGCGATAATTTTAACAAATGTGCCTCTTGGAATAACTTGACCCCCGTCTAGCTTGTTCATAGTGATTTTTGTGGTTTGTTTACTAATGGTTTTCTCTAGCTTAAAAATTTCCTAACTTTAAGTAATGACTTCTTTAAACACACCTAAGTTTACTTTTTAAAACTTAAGAGTGAAAATTTTGACATGTTTTTGGCACAAGGCCCTTGTAGAAAAATAATATGGACATCAAATACACAAGTTAAGAGCATTTAATTGAAGTGAATATGTAAGAAACAAATTTACAAATTATTGCACTAAACATGGCATTGAAATGCAACATATTGTTCCATACACACCACATCGAAATGGTGCTACAAACAGAATGTATTGCACATTAAAGGAAATAGAAAATTGTATGATCCAATATAAAGGATTAAGTGTTCATTTTTTGGCAGAAGCCATTAATTGTGACATTTACATAGTTGATCACACTCCCACGAAGACTTTAAAATATATACCACTGAAAGAAACATGGATTAAAATTAAACCACATGTAAGCCTCCTTTGTGTGTTTAGTAGTGAAGCATGGGCTCACATTGTTGATGAAAAATGAAAAGCATTATATCCTTAGAGTTAGAAGTGAACTTTTTTATATCGTATAGAAGTAGAGGGTTATACAATTCTTCAACTTAATTCTAGATGTCATTCTAACCCCAATGTCTATACCAAAAAAGTAGGAAAACATCTCATAATAATTTATCTTTATGTTGATGACCTTATTCTTACTGGTAGTGACCCTAAATTAGTAACCTTTGTCAAACTAATCCTTAATAATAGATTTGGAATGTCTGACTAGGACATTTACATTATTTTCTTGGCCTCTAAGTCTTGCAAACCAAAGATGGAATTTTCCTTTCTCATTCTAAGTATGGTTGTGATCTTCTTCATTGCTTTCACATGGAATATTGTATACTTGCCCCATCTCCCTTATAGTATGGTGTCAAACTTAATACCACCTATACTACACTTGAAGTAGATGCTACCTTGTATTGTTAGTTAGTTTGAAGTATTTTTATTTCACTCATACCTATCCTGGTAGTTTCTTTGTTGTTGGTTTTGTTTCTTGACATAAGAAAGAGCCCCATGAACTTCAATGAAGGTAGAAAAATATATACTTCGGTATGTTTCGAGTACAGTTCAATTTGGGATACATTACGATTTAGAGGGACTCCTTAATTCGTTGGATTCATTGGTTTTAATCAAGCCAATGACCATGATGATTGGAAGTCCCCTATAGGTTATGCATTTAGTCTTGGTTATGGACTCATCACTTGGTGTTGTAAGAACCAACAAACTCTTTCTCTTTCTTCAAATAAAGTAGAGTGTGGAGGTATAGTTAATGGAAGTCAAGAAGTACTATGGATTTGATAGATCCTTTTAGATTTTGGATTCTAGTGGCACTATCTGACTACCCCATGGTGTGATAATGAGAGTGCCAACAAACTCACCAAAGACCTAGAGTCAACATCATTCCATCAAACACATTGAGCCACAGATGCACTTCATTAGAATGACTTGTTCATTTTTCTCTTGGGTTACCTTTGTAAATTCTTCAATCCTATCCCAAGTTGTTGTAAAGCGGCATATGTTACATTATTCAGACACTTAAGATTTTGTTAAGATCAACTTGCTTAACATGGTAAAAAGCGTTTCTCATATCTCTTGCATTAATATAAGTTAATATATGAGAAAGATTGTGTTAAGATCAACTTTGATTAAAAAGGTAAAAAAAAGTTCATGTCAATGAAGTTTTAAGAAAGTTAAAACCTATATTCCCTACAACAGAAGTGATAATAATAAATTGATATTAATCAATCATTTATTCTTGTACAAATTTGATCATGTTAATTAGAACATAAAATTATTTTTGAAAGTCACATAAAAAAATATTAAATCAATTCAATTATGACTTAATATCACCACAAGGATATCTCAAAGGAGTTCCATGTTTAACAGGGTTCATTTGTATTACAATTATTTTTTTTAAGTTAGTTTCAGATTCGAGATACATAAATATATTTTAATGTTTAAGAATGTTTATTTGTATTACAATTTTTTTTTTAAGATAGATTCAAATTCAAGATATATAATATATTTTAAGTGAAAATTATCTTTACAATATTTTGTGTATTAACACTTTTTAATTTTAATATTTATAATATTTTCTCATTTTATTCATTATAACATTGAAAAAATATATCAATGAGTGATATTAATATGAATTTTTTATTTTTTATTATTTAAAAATAATTCTCAAATATTTTCATATCTAATGTGATATATTATGGCTTCTTGAGTGATTCCAACAAAAATTATTCAACATGACTAGGGGTCATTCTTTAAATTTGATCTTGACTTTGGTATTTTCCTTCCATTTTTTGTATATCTCTATAAATCCCAATAACATTTGGTTAACTCTCTAGGCTGAAACCTTCTTTTTGTTTCTTCTTTGAGCTAGGTGTCAACTCTCAAAATGCTCCTTAAGGATTATGTTTGATGAAAAATATCTCCAACAACCAACCTCTCTCTAAATCAAGTCAAGGGCCAATTACAATGATGAGACTTCCTATTTCTTTTTAGATCATTCCCACGCTCATTTCAAGTATTCCTCCTTGCTTAAGGTTGAATTCCTTGAATACGCAAAGGATTTCAAGATATTAACCTAAATATTAGAGAAAAAATACTATGAAGAAATATAAATTGTGAAGGAGAACAGAGAGGTAAAGTGTGATAATAGGGCTATTCATAATACATGTACATTTAATTGTCAAGACCAAAGATTTTGAGCTTACGAGTTGCCATGCATTATTTGTGTAGATCTCATTATTCTACAAATTGATTCTAATATGCTTCTAATAATTCAATTAAATCAAGCACCAATCCAAACAAACTTGTAGTTTAGGAAAATAAAACCACTTGCACACAATCAACAGAAATGAAATGACATTAAATCATAATCACAGAACTGAAAGCCTAAAATGATTTATATGCTACGTAGTTAACCACATAAATAAGACTGAAATAAATGTATAATGCATACAAACAACTAAATGGAAATATACAACACCTTCTCTCCTCTAGAGTGGGTCCTATCCTTATGGAGTGAGTTGTTGAGTAGTCTTTCAATAATTGAAATTCAAGTGATCAAATTACACATTGGGATTCAAGAAAACTAAACATAAATAACACTCAATAAACCAACGAAATACTATAAATATTATGATATACATTCAAAATCATATCATCCTTTACAGAGAGCAAGATGCCCTAGTTTTATATAGTCTTGGATCGTAACAAAAATCATAAGAAGGATTTAATCATAACTAAGTTATAGACAATAATACCTTCAATGGTTCTAACATAGTTCCAAATATTACAAAATCACAACCAATTACCTTGGGTGAGAGCTGCAAATAGGTGTAAATTGTTATAATTGTATAATTATGCTCAACTAGGATTATGCAATCCACAACAATAGTCAAATGTAAGTTAGTCATTCATGATTTGTAGAAACAAAAAAATAACATCAAGATCATGTAATCCACAACAAAAAGTCACAATTTTGTTTCTTGTTCATGCTCCATAGCAACAACAAGGAAATTGCACAATCATGCATTCTGATGTTCAACATTATAGTTACTCCTTTCGAAATTACCTCTCGTATTTGTAATAGTATCATTCTATGTCAAATAATAACATGTAGCAAGTGATTGTTACAACCAACCCCATTATTATTTGCAAGATAAGTGACAAAGGATGAATCTTTTCCTATATATTATAACAAAAACCAAAAAAATGTTATGATTATGTGGTAAAGGATGCCTTATGAAAATATGTCATGAAAAGTAACAAGAAATAGAAATAAAGGGATTAGATCTAGGAAAGAAGGCTGTCAAAAAGGTGGCAAAAGTAGGACTCGTCATCACCCCCAAACTAATTTTGTTGCACACCCTTGTGCAATTATGTCCTTTTAATCCCCAAAGTTTGAAGGAGTGGAAGAGGTTGTTGGATCATTCCACAATACTAAGAGGGAGAGGGGTGGGGGAGTGAATTATTATTGACTTTTTATTTTTTTAAATAAAAAAACACACAATGAATCAAATAGTTTAAGACATAAAATTTATTTTGGAAATCTCAAAGAGAAAACCAAGATGAATCTACAAAATTGCTTTATCTACTGCTACAGAAAGGATGCAACAACACCCTAGGTTTCTGACTGCTACAACATACAAGGATTATACAACACCTTGGGTTTCTTCCTTCTAGAATAGACAAGGATGCTACACCACCCTTCGTTTCTACCTACTACAATAGACAAGGATGCTACACCACCCTTCGTTTCTACCTACTACAATAGACAAGGATGCTACAACACCCTTTGCAGACTTGTAGCTTGCCCTAGCGCCACCCTGCTACCCTAGACTGATTTTTATCAGTATGTTATTCACTTCTTGGACTTTGTCATTTGAAATCACAGAGATGAGTTCTTTCCTTTAATTATTTTGTCAATAAATACCGTCATGCTTCCTGCAGACTCATTTCTTCACCATTGTGTCGTTTCATTGATCATGCCTCTTCAAAAAAATTCTAGTCCTGACTTTCTGTACTCTTCATTTCTACAACCATATTTAGGGATTTTATCCTAACTACAGATCTGAGATAAAAATTAGGTAGTGGATATGCGACTTTTTCAAAATATCATTCCATAATTTCTGCTTTCTGCGTCAATCATTTCGCACCGTTGATCTTCTTCGAACTCTTTGTGACCATTAATATGAGGTGGGAATCGGATATCGGATATGTGAATTTTTCCAAATATCATTGCATAATTTCCTCTTTCCAAACTAGTCATTTTGCACCATCGATCTTCCAAATTGTAGATTTTGGGTTTGTGACTTTTTCAACATGTCATTTTGAGATTTCCTCTTTTTGCCATTTTTCTTCCACTTCGTCGATCTTATATGCATGTTTTCCAATGGAACATTGATCTTCCCGACTCAGGTGGCGAAATTGTGACATTTCGCAAAGTATTTTCATGATTCTCCACCTTCCGCTTTCCGCTGATGGACCCCTTCCTACACCATCAATCTTTTGTAGATGTCTTCCTCACCATTGATTTATAATCAAATGCAGATTTGTGGATCTCATAAGAATTTTGTGTCCAGCCTCTGCTTTTAATTCCCTTGCTAGTTGAGGTAGTGGAATCATTTAAGACCGTTAGATATTGATCCACCCCGATCGTCGGTGGAATCCAAATATTATAGAGTGTATTACATTAAAATTCTGCATCCAGCCTCTGCTGTTAACCACCTTACTAGTTGAATCATTGGAATTATTGTTGATTTTCGGATTAAGATCGACGGTGGAATTCAAATAACATAAGGCGGATTTCATTAAAATTCCATGCACACTAGGATTTTATTTGTCTGTGCTAGTTTTCCCAGCAGAATCGCTAACCATCATTGATCTGCTTCCGCGATCAACCTAGTTCGTTGATCTTGATCTCCTTCTTGGTGATCAGTTTATGATTTCACAGCCCAAATCCATTTTTATCCTCCTCTCTATTAAATTAGAGAAATCCATATTAGCCGTTCTCTAGAACCTTTAGATCTCCACCACACGATCTCCAATCGTGAGGGTGACTTATTAGGTAGTGTTGGGTTATCTTAGATGTAACTCCAACCTACGAAATCAAATTTCTACTGTGGATTTTCTCCTACCACGATCTAAACCATCTAAGCCTGCATAGACTTAAGTCTCATTTATTATCGATCCTTACTGTGATCGATCGTTGATCTAGAAACCTACAACAAGGTTATTCTGAAACCCTGTTACTGATTTTACCTTGTCATCAACCATGCTACTAATTTTCCTATGTCATTACTGAACTCATCCTGCTACCATATCTACTGGTTATTCCTTTTTCATTTGTGAACACCTTTGACATCAATGAAAACTATATTCTCAACAATATCCCCCTTTCGAACTGATGGCAACATCTAAACATTCTCCCCCTTTGAGAACAATGACAAAGGATAACCTTTTATGCTATTGAGGATTTATTGTCTTTCTTCTTTCTGAGAACTCCCCTTGTCATTGTATCTCTCCTTGAGATTGCACTTTCTCCTCTACAATTTTTGTAAGGGAATTACTACCATATTCTGTCTAAGATGCTCAAAGTCTTCCTTATGTAGTGGCTTGGTGAAAATGCCAGCAACCTGTTCTTTTGTGTCAACATACTCCAGTTTGACAACCTTTTGGGACACTTGTTCTCTTAGGAAATGATATTTTATTGGTATATTTTTTGTCCTGGAGTGCATGACAGGGTTTCTTGGCATATTTATGGCACTGGTATTATCACAATTTATTATTATTGGGTGCTCATACTTCACAAGTAATTCCTCTAGTGTCTGCTTCATCCAAATGACTTGGGTACAACATGACACAACAACAATATATTCAGCCTCTGTTGTGGAGAGTGAAATGGAAGATTGTTTTTTACTTAACCATGAAACCAAGCAATTTCCTAAGAATAATGTTGCTCCACTAGTACTCTTTTGGTCATCCACACTTCCTGCCCAATCTGCATCAATAAATTCCTTTAAAATAAATTCTTGACTTTTTGGGTACCATAACCCATACTCCATAGTACCTTTCAAATATTTGAAAATTCTTTTTACTGCAGTTACATGCATTTCTTTGGGGCTTGACTGGAACCTAGAAACCAAACCTACAACTTGCATCACATATGGTATTGTAGATGTCACATAGAGCATGATGCCTATCATGGATATATACATGGTATGATCCACTTCCAGAGACTCATCATCCTTACTTAATTTACAACCTGTGATCATAGGAGTACTAACAGGTTTAGAGTCTTCCATCTTAAATATTTTAAGCATGTCTTTATGTACTTAGTTTGAGAGATAAATATTCCTTTGTCTATTTGATAAACTTGTAACCCCAAGAAAAATGTTAGTTCCCCCAACATTGACATTTCAAATTCCTTCTTCATTTCAAAAGCAAATTTTACACTTAGTATTTGCAAATTACTTCTAAATATGATGTCATCTACATAAACAACAACAATGATCATATTCTCGTCTTCGATTTTTAAGTAGAGATTAATTTCAGTGGCACCTCTCTTAAATCCTTTTTGTTTTAAGTAGTTGTCCAGCCTTGAAAACAAGGACCTTGGAGCTTGTTTGAGACCATAGAGTGCATTTTTCAGTTTGCAAACATAGTCTATGTTTTCTGATAACAGGAAACCTTCGGGTTGTTCAATACAAACCTCTTGTTCTATCTTTCCATTCAAAAATGCAGACTTGACATCCATTTGATATAATTTAAAATTTTTATGGCTTGAGAGTGCTAGAAACATTCTGATTGCTTCAAGTCTTTCCATTGGGGAATAAGTTTCTTCAAACTCAATCCCTTCTACTTGAGCATACCCTTTACATACCAATATTGCCTTGTTCCTTATTATTTGACCATCTTGATTGAATTTGTTCTTGAAAACCCATTTGGTCCATATAACATTCTTATCCTTAGGTATTGGGACAAGTTACTAGGTTTTCTTTTTTCTCAATCTGATCTAATTCTTCATTCATTCCTTTGACCCATTCATTACTTTTGTTGGCTTTTGCAAAATCCTTAGGTTCCACTATTGAGAGTAGGTATTTTTCATTAAATGGTAGTTGTCTCCTTGTACTGACTCTAGAATTTTTATCACCTATGATATGTGTCCCTGGATTATGCTTTTGTATCCTTCTAGATGGAGTTTTTGTATTAGGTCTTGGGGAGTCTTCTTCACTTTCCTCTATACCTTCTTCTTCATCATGATTACTTTCGTCCTCTTGTAAGTCTTCATTATTTGTATTTTCAGCACTATCACGAGTTCTTGGTTTTATATCATCTATTTTTACATATGCACTTTCTACAATCTTGTGTAACCTTTTATTATAACATCTATACACCTCCTTGGTGGATGAGTATCCTAGAAATATTCCTTCATCAGTCTTAGAGTCAAACTTGCCAAGGTCATCCTCGTTCCTTTTAATGTAACACTTACTTCCAAATACTTTGAAATATTTGACTGAGGCTGGTCTTCCATACCATAGTTCATAAGGGGTCTTGTCCTTATTCACTCTGAGTTGTCCTGTATTAAGTATATAGACAATTGTGTATATAGCTTCTTTCCATTATGCATCTGGAAGCTTTGCTTCATTAAGCGTTGTTCTAACAAGTTCTTGGAATGTTCTATTTTTATTTTCAACCACACCGTTCTACTGAGAAGTCTTTGCAGCTGAAAATTGTCTCTTGATTCCATGTATCTCACAAAACTCATTAAACTCATTTGAAGTAAACTATCCCCCATTGTCCGATCTAAGACATTTGATTTTCATATATGTCTAATTTTCAACCATTTCTTTGAATATTTTGAACTTCTCAAAGGATTCTAATTTTTCTTTGAGAAATGTCACCCAAGTCATCCTT
Source organism: Pseudotsuga menziesii (assembly GCA_001517045.1). NCBI lineage: Eukaryota > Viridiplantae > Streptophyta > Pinopsida > Pinales > Pinaceae > Pseudotsuga > Pseudotsuga menziesii. The sequence continues at coordinate 140,317 of LPNX010526840.1, read as the reverse complement.
TTGTAATCATCAATGAGCAACATGAAATAATATTCTCCTTGGAGGATTTTAGTTCTTGTTGGTCCACAGAGATCCGTGTGCACTATTTCCAAAGGATGTGAGGTCATATTTTTTTTTGTTTTACAACTAGCTCTAGTTTGCTTACCATGTTGACAATGTTTACAAACTGAGTTTATAGGTTTTACAATTTTAGGCAAGTCTCTTACAACTTAATTCTTACTTATTCTGACAATATTGTCAAAATTTAAATGTCCCAACCTTCTGTGCCATAACCAACTTTCATTAAGCATACTTAAGTAACATTTATTTTCATTTTCTAGGATGGATGCATTGTTTGAATTTATTATAGCAATGCCAACAACTCTTCCTGAGTCCTTTTTCCTGATTTCACATTTCTCTGAGTCAAAACTATAGATGTGCCCTTGATCACATGTTTGACTTAGAATGAGGAGATTAATATTGAGGTTTTCTACTAGTAATAAATTTTCTGCTTTGATCAAGTGTTATTGACAATAGTTGTTCCTTTGCCAATTATCTTGGAAGATAAATTGCCTCCAAAAGTGACTTTACCCTTATTATCTTTTAGTGTTATAAATTTGTTTGGGTCACTCGTCATATGTTTTGAACACCCACAGTCCAAGTGCCATAGTTTTTGGTTTTCTGTTTCACATAGAGCAATCATGGAACTTTCATTTTCTTCCTTTTCCCTCCAATACTTATTTTGTTTTGTGTCTTGAGACTTACTTGCAACAGTATTCCTTGTAGGATTCATCAGTTTACAATCTCTTTCCATATGTCCATGGTTATTACATTTGTAACACTCTATGTCATATTTTTGAAGAAGTGTAAAAAGGTTATGATTTCCTTTGGTTTATTACTTGATGACTTCTTCTTGTATTCAGGAACCTTCCCATAAGCTCTACAATTTAATGATTTATGATGAAAGTGATTACAAGAGTAACAATGACCTAAAAATATTTGCAAATGTTTATTTGGTCTCTTAGGCACCATATTATTTATGCTTTTATCTTAAGAGTTTGGGACAGCTTTCTTGCTCTCTTACCTTTTAACTAGACTCTTTAGTGCTTCAGCATAACTTTTCTTGTTTCCTCCTTGATTAGTGAAAGAGAAACATTTTGGTTTCTTTTCTTTGTTAAAACCCAATGTTACAGCTGATTTTACGACACATGGTGAATCACACTTTTATGGCCTTCCCTGTCCCTCTGTAGACTCTTTAGACCCCATGGACCATTTTTGTACCTTTGATGTTTCCAAGATCATCCATAAAAACATGCAAAAATTGCCATACACAACTTTTAATCCCTTTCTCGCGTACATATGCGGTTTTGACCCCTAAACCCGCGTACATCGGGATGTGTGCAAAAGGACAAATTCCTTTGGAGTTTTCCTTGATGTGGATCCGACTCACTTGTCTCTTGGCCTTCCATATGCCTTGAGATTGCTCGGATTCGACCCTTCATTACCCCATTGAAGAGCTATATAAGGAACCCTTTGGATACATTGAAGAAGGAGGAATTATAGAGCAAGAAAACTATAGTCCATGGTTGCCAGAGCTTATACTTGAGTTTGCATCCCTTTGTCCCTTGGAGAACTTTTGTGTTCTTCCCAAGCTTGCCTTTTGCTTGTGAGCTTGCTATCAAGAAATGGAGGATTGAAGTGGTGGAGGCTCAAGTGGGGGACTCAGTTTCTCTGATTCGCAGACGTGCCGACAAAGGTTGTCACTCTTGTAATCTTTGTTTTATATTAATAGAAATATCTTTTCTTGTCCAATAATATGTGTTTAAATGAGTATTTTATCCATGGATGCTTTTAAATGCTTAAATGTTATTGATTATATATGCTAGAGTAGGTCTAACACAAATATATATAGCATGTTTTCCTTGTTTGCTGATTGTTGAGGAAGCAATTTATCAATACAAGCTAGAGTTGGAAAGCTCAATGAGAATCTACATCAACCGTCCAAAATAAGGTACGAATCGAGATCCTTTAGTGTTAGATATTTGGTTTCTCTTGCATATTGGAAAGGATTGATTTATAGAGTCAAGCCGTTTGTTGTGGTACCCCAAGCCATAAGAATTTCTCTCCATAACAGAATTGGCGACTCCACTGGGGAGTTCCTAGTAGTTGTCCTTTGGGGGTTTTTTATCAGCATTCAATGTTCTTGAATTGCTCTGATTTCTCTATTTCTGTGGTCTTAGCTTATCTGTTTTCCTTCATTTTTATCCATTTTTCTTCCTGTACATGAGTTTCTACCTCACAGTCATGTGTACACACGTTTTTTACTACTATAGCCGCGTACATACGCGGGTTTTCTGCGAACAGTTGTGTATGCCTTGAGTTTTTCCTTTTAGAGGAATATAGACTATTGTGGGGTGAATTTTGATGATTGTTGAGTCTCCTTTGATACTTCTAGAGTTTGTATACACCTCTATTTCTGACCAGAGATGCTTTTTAGGGTAATTTTTTTTTTTTTAAGAATGTTCTTGTCATTGCATTTTTTATTTTTTGTTTTGGGATTAATGCATTAGGTCTCTTTTACCTTAGTACTTTGTGTGTGTGTTGTTTGATTGTGCTTGCAAAGTCTGGGGGTGGTAGAGTCAATATTTTTCTTTATTATCTCATTTTTATTCAAAAAATCTAAAAATATTTGCTTCTTTGCATCATTATGCATTTCGCTTTGCATTTTACATGCTACTTGCACTAGGTTTGCTTAGAGAAGTATTAGTCAAGCTTTCATATAGGAATGATTGCATTTGTCATTTTAAGAAAAATTTTGCATTTCATGTAGTAGCATGCCCTGTATTTCATTTGACACAATGCATTTGCATTAATTGTTCGGTGTGCATTTTACTTCATGTTGCATCAGAACACCATTGGTTGCACAGTCATTTACCTCTTTTGAGTAATAAGGCCAAATAAAATCAACGCTTAATTAAAATGAATTACACTATTTTCTTTGATAAGGTACACCAACAAGATTAGTTTTTAGGGTCTTGGAATAGTTCATTGTGAGTAAATTCTCCAAGACCACTAAACAACAACATGTATGTGTCTGTCCAGGTGAGAGTGTGAAATTCATTAGTATAATTAGTGTTTCTCAGGATCCTCCTCTTACAAGGGAGTTAAGCATGAGTCAATGTGAGCGGTTATTGATTGGGATGACCCCTAGTCATAACTGAGTAGCACCGGATATATTTCCAGGATTGCATTCGTATCTTGGGGCTCTTTCGAGAGTTTTGGGCTTTGTTACCCTACCCATACGGCCAATCCCACCTACGACTATCCACCTGAGTGTTATACAAAAATCCTACCACCATCATGTGATAAGACATTTGACATACCTACTTGCCCTGAATCCCATCTTTTGGGGTGGAAACTCATATCATTTGTCAATATTTTCATACAAATTCCTAGCACTGTGCTTGACCCTTTATCCATAAGCGGTACCCTTGTTCGCACTGCCCATCCCCTATTTCCCATAAGTGGTGCCACTGCTTGTGGCCCTTGGTCCATAAGCAGTTATTACTAGAACCGCTCTGTCAGTGAACAAGAAACGTGACACCCTAAATAAAAAGGGAAAAAGAGAAGCTTCTCGAGGCTTCTAGATGATAAGCCTCAAGATATCCCTTATCCCTATTGTTGTGGGTTAGTTGAGCTTGAGATCCCTCATCCTAGGATCTTAGAGGCCACCTCACCCACTTATCTCTCAACCTACCCTACCCATCTAGCCTTATAAATACAAGCTTATGGCCATGGTTGCGGGAGAGAAATCTTAAGGTTTTGTTATGCTATTGGATTGATCACTTGGTCCATACCATTGGAGAGCATAGAGAGAGCTAGAGTCGGAGCTTATGGGTATGAGAATGCTTGGTTTCATGGAGATGCATGTCAACACTAAGGCTTGGTTGTAAACTTCTTCATATTTCTTTAATGCAAGTTGATTTCTGTCCCACATATATTGTTGATGTTTGATTTCACATGTATGTTGTTGGATTCCTTAGTCACTAACATAGATTAGTAGATTATATTCTGATTGCTTTGATCTGTTTTGTGTTGAGCTGATTGCAGGTACACAGGGTGACTATCAAACCATTGAATTCCAGGTATCTACGGCGTCTAGGGAAAGTCTTCAAGCTCTATCCTCTATTTGTTCTAGATCTAAACCATTCAGACTAGTGGAACACCTTGCTGTCCGCAGGAGGTGAAATATTCCAGCTAACAAATATGGTGACTCCACTGGGGATTTAGTTGTGTATCAGTTGTTATGATCTTCCTTAGTTTGCAACTCTTGTCCAAATCCAGTCTCCTTATTCAACTCTCTTCAGTTAGATCTACTTTCTAACTTAATCTATTTGGGTTTGAAACCTCCATATCTGTTTAGATATAAGTCATTTTGGTCTTTTATGCTCTATTTCCATACTCAATTCAATAGTGTTTTCCCTGATCTAGTCTTTTCCTAACTTGATCTGTTGTTCTTCTTGTGTTTTGGTTATCTACAGGGAACCGTGCCTATGTTGTGTACGAGAAGCGGTGCCACTGCCTGTAACCTATTGGAAAGAAGCGATGCTTTCTTGGAAACACTCTGTCAACACACGAGAAGCGTGGTGGCAGGTGGGCATCATTCCAAAGCCTTTTGTCCTTATTTTTCTTCACAAAAATTTGGAATTTGTTGCTTTTAGTTCTACTTATCAGACTTGTGTTACTGAATCTGATGCTTGTGGTTTGATATTTTATGGTTTAAGATTTATTTGAGTGGAATTTCAAAAGTTTGATTAGGTCTTTTGATTGTTCATCCACTTCTATGCTTGTTGGTTGTGTTTACGAAAGGATTTATTGTTTTTTGAATAGCTTAGGTTGTTATTAAAATCTCTTTTCATTTATGCTACATAGACTAAAATAAGAACACTAGATTAGCTTCTAGGTTTCATTTCTTATTTGCATAGTAAACTTCTTTTTCCTTCCTTTAAAAAATAATTTTTCTGACTGAGACTAGGATATCATCATTAAGCATTGGAAATTGGTTTTTTGATTGGATTTACACGCTTTTAGGACATTAATGATCTTTCGTCTCTCATGCATTTACAACTATCTTGATCAAAAAAAAAATGGTAGTTTTAAGTTAGATTTGCTTATGTTTTGAGAAAATTGAAAAAATTGAGTGCATTTGCATATAGGTGTGCTTCTTGTTTTTCTTTTAGGAAAAGAGCTTCTTCCCCTTCTTTTTTCTTTCGAAAAAGAGAAATTGGTTTGGTAAAGTGATTGCTTGTCTTTGATTTGATGTTCATGACTGTTGCATGGAAGTATTTTTGGTTTTTGAAACAAAAGGAAAACACTCTCATTCCCTCCTGTAAGTAGGCATACTGAATGGTAAAGTGAACATTTTCTGTTAAAATATCATGCATTCACCTAACCGTACAAGTTAAAATTAACGGTAGTTGTAGGTTAAAATTTACATAGTAACTTGAGTGATAGGTTAGAGACGTGTTCGAGCGTCGTTAAGCGTAGGAGCTGTCGTTATTTCTCAGCATTACATTCTGGGACTCACGCGGTTCTTCCACATACCTTCAGTATATCGAACGGCCTTTCACGTGCCCTTGAGGTATATATAAAGGTACTTCACATGCTCATGTGTATATCAGAAGGCCCCTTGTGTATGGTTATGCATTAGACTACACTACTACCGATTCGAGCTCCCACGTACCTTGAATATATTGGGAGACCCCACTAGGGTACCTTATCTATCTGAGAAAATCCCTTTGGCCATCTTGTTTGAAGCCATACACCAAAAACAACATTCAGGGATATTACTACACGTGTACCCTCAAGGTATATCACGATTGGAACTTTCTTGACAATCCTAGTGAGAGACCTTACTTTTGAACTCCTCCTATCATTTTAAGTGTACTTGTTTTGACCTATAGCTTATGTAGAGAAATAGTTTTTTGGTGTGTTTTCTATATTTTCATACCCTAGGTTAGTTAGGAACTGTACAAGCTGGCTGAATTAAGACAGTCCAGAAGAGTATGGGGCTTGCCACCTGATTTTATTCCTGGTTCAAGAGAAAATCCTATGGAAGCTATTGACCAAGGAGCTGCTACCACCTCCCAAGTGGGAGATAATGTGGTCATGGAAAGTGGAGTACCATATTCTTCACACTCACCTCCCTTGCTCCAACATCCTTCTCAGGGAGATTCCTTGTTCCATTCTCCCATGGAAGGTCTTGTTGATGATACAACCAATCCGGATTTTGGTCCCAATGCTCTGTTTTAAGAGACACCTATAGGACAAGCCATTGCCTCATTTGGCACCCGTGTAAGCTCTTCTGAAGATGAAGAAGAACATAGGAAATACCGTACTACCATTCTCTGTGCATAGGATATTGATAAGCAGATCAATGACCTATTAGGCTTGACACCAGCACATTCCACATATCTTCCTGTGGGATATCGTTCACTGGCCGATTCTATGAGACCCACCGAACTGATTATAGATCGTCCAATAACAACCCACAACCCAGGTCAAATTACCACCCCTATCACCTCTCATGTTATGTTTGTTCCTAATCCTCCCAGGTACTCTGCACCTGGGGCCCAACCTTCAATTCCTGTTTCTTCAGTACCTTCTAGTGCCAAGGGGAAACCCCCAACATGACCCATGTTATCTGAAACTAGAACTGTACCTAGTCAAGGCCAGACCTCTAACATAGAACCATCTATAGTTTATGTCCCTCCCACCCATACTAATGTGGTTAATCCCCCACCCAGCTCAGGTCAGCCCTTAGGGGCACAACTTGTAATCATTTAGTCTTATAGAGGTCATGGTTGTCCACCCAATCCTACAGGAATTTCATACCCTAGTAACACTTTTACGCCATGTGGGAAACCCAACTGGTCTTACATGCCAGCTATGGGGGGGATACCTATTCATACTGTGGGAGGTGCCGGAGGACTACCTTATGGAGGTCCTCCCCTTGGGGGGTCTAACGGTCCCAGAGGATCTAGAAAATTTCCTCCTTATGGTCTTGGTGGCCCTAGTGGTCCTAGAAGACATGGTGGCTTTTCTCCTTCTCACCCTAGAGGGTCTGGTGGCCCTCCTCCTAGTGGTTTCGGTGGCTTTGGAGGTTCACCACCTCTTGGGGGCTATGGAGGGTCTGGTGGTCCACCTCCTAGTGGTCTTGGTGGTCCCAGTGGTCCTGGTGGTCCTAGTGGCCCTGGTGGCCCTCCTCCTAGAGGCCCTAGTGGTCCTAATCCTAAAAATAAACCCCCTGCAGGTGGATCTTTCAGTATTTCTTCACCACAACAATCTATTTATCAGTCTACTTATGGTCCTACTAGTAATTATATGCCATATCAATATTACCATTATGTTCATCCCAACTGATAGTTACCTTTCCTAGCAACTTTGGACTTACTTGATTTGTCCAAGTTGATCAATGATCCCATTCAACATAATCCCTCATGGCTTCCCATTCTAGTAAAGTTACCATCGGAAATTCTGAAATTCAATAGAAAGCAATGAGATGATCTGAAGAACCATGTGATGACATTCCATTTGTGGTGTTCTTTGAACTCCCTCATGGATGACTCCATTTGGTTACGACTCTTTCAACGAAATTTGACCGGTACAGCTGCGAAGTGGTACATTGAACTCCCACAACATTCATTTGTGGATTTTGGCTCATCGGAAACTGTGTTTCTTTCACATTTTCAGCTCCCTATTCATTATGAAATGGGCACTGATCTTTTAACTTCTCTATGACAAAACACCTCCACCCACATTTCCAATCATATTCATGAGTGGAGAAGGCAGAAAAGGATTATTAAGGCCCCTATTCCAGATCAGTTACTAGCTGATTGGTTCACTCAATCCTTGTTGCCTCCTATTGCCCGAGATGTGTCTATGGGCGGTGCTATTACCGAAGAGCAGGAGATTAGTCGGTCTTAGTACCTAGACTTGGTTTATTCCCAGTATGGAACTCTTTATGACTTGATTCCTCAAGTTCCTTGCCCCAGCACTGATCCTGCCAGGCCACCAACAAAAGTACCTGTTGATGGGATTGTTGGTTCAATCTAGTCTCCATCCACAACGAAACCTTCCAAGCAAAACCCAACTGCCACCCATACTCTTTCGACTCCTAAGGTTTCAGCTGAGGTCAATTCTATTCAAAGGACTCAAACCTTAGGTAATAAAAAGAAAGGTAAAAACAGAAATAAAAAACCTGGAAACCAACAGGAGACTCCACGACCAACCAACAGTGATAATGAAAAAGGGAAAAGGAAGGAAAAATATCCATGTCTACTATGTGGTGGTGACCATTTTTCAAAGGATTGTCCTCGTCGGGACGAAATCTCCCAGTTTTTGAAGTCCAACCCCACACCTACAATACTTATAGATCCTTTCCACTCTCAACAACAACTAATAGACCATATGTCTAATAAGGGTAACTCTAGTTCATTAGGGGAAATTCGTATGATGTCCTCAGATACCATCCATCAGAAAACTCGAAGTTAGAATTATGATAAACCCGTAGATAAGAAAGAAGATCAATCTTCTTCAGGGAAAGTTCCCTCTACTAATTCTCTGGAATCCTTGTCTGTTGTCCCCTTATCTATCGAGAAGCCTACTCTCGACATGATTTTTTTCCCACCCAAGAGTACTCTTCGGAAGGCTGTCTTTAATCCCAATGCCCGAGTTGCTCAATTCTATAATGTGGTTGAAGATCTCGCTCAGGAACCTTTTGCAATGTCTACCCTAGAAGTGCTCCAAAGTTGCCGCACACAGCGCAAGAACTTGTTGACTGCATTAGGAGCTTTATACCTGGATAACACTAACTTGATTCATTTCAATGTTGAGAACTACAAACCTAGATTACCGCATAAACTTACTTTTCATATCATTACAAAAGTAGTGGGAAATAAAGTCTTCCGAATAGTACAAGATGAAGGAGCTTGGAACTCGATGTTATCTCTGACTTGTTGGAAAGCTCTCGGCTATCCCAAGCTTGTCACATCACCTACAACCCTTAAAGCCTTTGACGGATGGGGTTTCCAACCCCATGGTCTCATATACGCCCTANGGGGAAAAACCATTTCCATCCAAGTAGAAGTGGTAGATGCCCCTTTAGATTACAACCTCCTTCTAGGAAGGAATTGGTTCTATGCCATGACTGCTGTTGCCTCAACAGTGTTTCAAACAGTCCAATTCCCACATCTAGGGAGAATTGTTACTATTGATCAGCTTGATTTTTGTACACCGGATGTTACTTCCTCCATGGCTAATAACATCCCCATGTTATGCCAGTCCCCTCCTCCTTACCAGTCGATTGGGGTAGGCATGTTGAAGGATTCATCCCTTATGGGGATCTTTCCATCCACTCCTCCTAGCACAGATATCACAACAGTCCATATGATCTCCTCATTTGATTATCAGCCTAAGGGAAAAAAATTTGTTGAGTCCACCTCATTGAGTCCACACGAAGCTATGTATGAAACCATTCGAACCTTTTCCGATGATCACACTGATGACCTTCATCTAGTGGCTTCGAACCCTGACCATTTACCATACTGGTTAGAACCTTCTCTTTCGGTTCTAGACTATCTCTCTGAGACTTTTCCTTTCGATGAGTCCATTATAGAGATCATGAATATGGATGAGCCCATTTGGGAGGATCACCATCATAGATCCATGTTCCTCCCCAACACCAGTTTATTTAGCCATGATTTTGCATCCTTGTTTCCTACTGATATTGTCAACGTTCCGTAAAGGCCTATATTGTTGCAAGATACAGATTCTAAAAGAAACCTTTGCAACATTACTTAGACAAACTTGATTGACATATCAGCCAAGCGTGATGTTATCGAGCATGTTCATGTTGGGAAGAACTACTCGACAGATGAATCTGAAGCATATAAGGCACTTTTTAAGGAATTCTGTGATATTTTTTCCTGGTCTTATGAAGAGATGTCGGGGATTGACCCTTCCATTATGTTCCATGAGATTACAACTTATCCCACGGCTAAACCTATCAGGCAGAAACTTAGGCAAGTCCATCCTCAGAAGGCCGCAACTATTAAAGCTAAAATTGAAAAACTTCTGAAAGCTGGGTTTATTTATCCTATACCTCTAATAGAATGGGTATCGAAATTTGTCCTTGTCAATAAAAAGCAGGACACCATTAGAGTCTGCATCAACTTTAGGGATTTAAATAAATCTTGTCCTAAGGACAACTTTCCTACCCTGCACATCGATCAGATTATTGACAACTGCGCTGGAAGTGTCATCTTCTCATTCATGGATGGTTTCTCCGGCTATAATCAGATTGAGATATTACCCTCTGATTAGCATAAGACAACATTCATTTTCCCATGGGGAACCTTTGCATATAAGAAGTTACCATTTGGCTTGAAAATGCTGGAGCTACGTTCCAGCCTGCGATGTCCTATGTGTTTCACGATGTCAAACACATTGTTGAATCGTACCTTGACGACCTCCCTGCTCATTCACAGCGGTGGGAGGACCACCCTGGTCATCTTAGAGACATATTCTTGAGATTTTGTCATCATAATATATGGCTCAATCCACATAAATGTGTTTTTTGCATTAAGACGGGACATTTGCTAGGTTTTGTGGTATCCAAAAATGGCATCCGGATAGATCCTTTAAAAATTTCCACCATTCTTGATCTACCAGCCCCAACTAATCTCGTTGAACTTGAAATTTTGTAGGGGAAGGCAAACTTTCTCCGCTGTTTCATGCGCAATTTCGTAGAGAAAACACACAGTTATATGCATCTCCTTAAGAAGAACACCCCATTCTTCTGGGATGACCAAGCCCAACGCACCTTTGATAATCTTAAGCACGCTCTGACTCATTCACCCGTGATACACCCCCCATATTATTCAAAGGACTTTCTCTTGTATATTGCTACCTCTTCTACTACCATCGCTATGGTTATAGCCCAGGACAATCTCCACGGTCAGGAGCACGTGATTTATTACGCCAATAAGAATCTCCTAGATTCTGAAACCCGTTATTCACATGTGGAAAAGTTAGCATTGGCCATGGTCATTGCTATACAAAAGTTTCTTCATTACATTCTACTCCACACTACAACCATATTGGCAGACTAGAACCCGATGTACTAAATACTGACTCGTCAGGTACTCGGGGGCAAGAAATCCTGTTGGATCATCATCCTTCAGGAGTTTGATCTGGAGTTGGCCAAGGCCACATCAAGGAAATCCTTGGTTTTTGCAGAGCTTATGTATGGTCTTCCGTGTGCTACAACGGAATTTGAGCCCAGTGATTCATTTTCGGATGAATTCCCGTTCCTGATTAGCACTACTGATCCTTGGAATGGAGATTTTCTTATATATCTCCAGACACAACATTTTCAGCCACACTTATCTCGTGATGATCTTTTCCATATTCGTCACCACGTGAAATACTATCTCATCCTGAATGATACTTTGTATAGACGTAGGATTGACTCTATTCTCTAGCAATGCCTCACTCATGAGGAGGCTGAACTTGTGTTGAATGATTTCCACTCTGGAGCATGTGGTGGTCATTTATCTAGGATGGCTACAGCTCAGAAAATCCTTCATGCTGGCTATTTCTGGCCTTCTATCTTCAAAGATTGTCATGAGGCTGTTAAGAAATGCCAACCTTGTCAGCACTTCCATCCTAAGAAGCGCACCCATCCTGCTCTACTACACCCAATCATTGTCGTTGGCCCATTCACCAAATGGGGGATTGACTTCATGCATTGTAAGCATACCTCATCCAGGGAGCATGGTTACATCATCATAGCCATTGATTATTTCACTAAATGGGTTGAGGCCATGCCTACATATGCATAATATGGTAATACTATCGCTCTCTTCTTGTTCAATCATATCATTGCTAGATTTGGAGTTTCCCAGTCCATCGTTACTGATCATGGATCCCATTTCTGTAATCAGATGATGGAGGAAATGAGTGCCAAGCTAGGGTTTCACCATTAAAACTCTATGCCTTATTATCCGCAAGATAATGGTCAGGTAGAGGCCATTAACAAAGTTTTGAAAACTATGCTTCGTCAAATGGTTGGAGATAAAAAATCCAACTGGCACCACGTTCTTTTCTCTACTCTTTAGGCTTATTGGACTTCTATGAAAACAACTACTAATTTCACGCCTTTTCATCTTGTCTATGGACTTGAAGCTCTCTTACCCATCCAATGTCAGATTCCATCTTTAAAACTTGCCGTTGAACTTCTCCCAGACACTTTTGCAGAGGAAGAAATATTTTTATACTTGAATAACCTTGATGAGACTTGTAGATATGTCACCTTGGCTAATGAGGCACATAAAAAATGCGTCAAGGCACAGTATGATAAATCCATCCAGCCTCGTGTCTTTAACGAGGGTGACCTAGTATTGACTTATGATCAGAGATATGACAAACTAGGGAAGGGTAAGTTCGAGTCCATGTGGTACGGACCTTTCATTATTTCTAAGGTGTTAGAGAAAGGAGCTTATGAGCTCATTGATTGTGATGGAATCCCTTTGGGGTGACCTTGCAATGGGTTGTACCTGAAAAGGTACTATGCCTAGGTTTTCTTGGGGAGTATCTTGTATATATGTATATTGATTGGTTTTCAATGTGCTTTTAGTATTTTCAAGATGGTTTTGAGCTTCGTGTCCACATCTGTTTATACCATGTTTTGGTCATGTAGATGGATTTCTACGGTTTCGCTGATGGTGCTTGTTGCCACACCTTGAATATCGCCTCGGCTGCTTGGGTTCTCTATTCCCCGACTAAAGATTTGGTTAGTTCAGGAGCGGTTTGTATAGGTCTCGCTACTAATAACATCGCTGAGTATGAAGCAGTCATTGATCTTCTGACCAAAGCTGTCTCCCAGGATGTTCATGATCTAGTAGTCTTGATGGACTCACAGCTCGTGGTTCTCCATTTGAACCATGTCTACACCATTAGGAACCCAGTACTCCTCCACCTCTCCCGGAGAGTGCGTTTGTTAGAAAGATCATTCGAAACTATTACTTATAGGCATATGCCTAGGGAACATAATGTAGTCATTGACTCATTGGCTAACTACATCCTAGACTGTCATATTTCCCACTCATGATGGTAAATCAAACATGGTCCATTGTAAATAAACATTGAGAGACACGTAAAACTCATAGAAAACACATTTTCCATTTGAAACATATAAACATTATGTAAAAGTCTGTATATATATATGAAAAAGTTTACAAAAATAGGTCTCAAGACCTCCTCTGAAGAACATAGGCTTTCAGGAAAAATAATCATACAAAATCCTAAAGCTATTAGCTTTCAGTCCATATATCATACACTAGTGGTGCTCGTGTTAGCACATCACTGCTCAAGCTACCCTATGTAGTAGCCTACTGAATCGACCCAGTACTCTCACCGTGGATCTCTGATATCTCATCGGGAGGTCATCTATGTCATCATCTGGGATATCTAGAGTCAACCTCTCTAGGTTCTCCTATAGCTCCCCGGTGATATCATGAACCTGCAGTATGAAGCGAGCTCCTGCTCGCCTATACAATGGAGATGCTCCTCTAGGGTGCACTGCTCCAACATCTGCATAAGAATATACAAGTCTCGTCACTTAACATAAAAATATATAAAAACATAAAAACATTTCATCCATTTTAGGGTTTCTTGCTTCTCACCGATGTCACCTCACTATCCGCTAGGTGGGAGTGGTAGGTCAGTATCTCCTATGAAGTCTGTACCTACGTAAGCATAGTCCTCAACCATGAGGATCTGATCTCGTAGCCATCTGAAGAATGGATCACCAAACTTCACCCTTCCCTTACTTGATCTTGTGTGAGCCATGACCTGGACCCACCTCAGCATACAGGGGTCCCATGCTCTCAGACTCCTGAAGGTCACCTGTGGCCTCATCTATGGAACCCGCTTGAAAAAGAAGTAGGCTAAGATGAAACCAAATTTGGACTGCTTCAGCTCTCCTTGCTGACACTTAGTCAGCTGATCCTTGAATATTGGAAGCATGGATTCTGCCCAGTTGAAAATCGTAGGTGCCATAGCATCTATGGCATATAGCATGTGTGCCCTGGAAGCCTGGTGCACACCCTGACTCGTGGTCACCCTCTAGATGGTAAAAAAGACGGTCTGTAGAGCCCTATCTGTTACTGCCTTGATGGGGATCTTCTTCCCAGATGTACCTATCCCTAGTGCATAGTGTCGATCTATAAGCTCTCTAGTAGTAATGTCCCCGCCACGGGAACCTGTCAATGAGATGGGGGCACCCCATATCGATAGACCAGTCAAGAAGTAGATATCCTCTACCTCCACTGTAAGTATGTGAGCCCCCACCTTGAAGTACTGCTGCTTTGGATTCCACATTTGCAGTATGTGTTCTAGTAACCGTTCATGCGACACCATGCTTGTGGTCCAGAAGAACTTCAAGAGCCCGAAGTCCCGTAATGCAGCAATACAACTTTCATTTCTCTCAACAACAACATCCTCATTGTCATGAGTTCTTTCTTTCCATATCACCATATTTTGAGCAACCTAGACCTGCCAAAAACAATAATGGTATGTATTAGAATCATCCTTAAATCATTGGAAATAAAAAAAATGAAGTTATATTGCCCATACTATTATTTTAAATTATCCACGGTTAGCACCGCCTGTGCACTGTTGGAGATAGGCGGTGGCATCACCTGTCCACTATGTTTTTGGCGCGGTTCTCGAGTGGTACCGTATATCCCGCAAGGGGTATCCGTGGTGCCTGCATTTTGATTTTTAGGGCATTCCATATGGGCCCGAAACCCCACCAAATCTCAAAATAAATACTATGAAATGGAAGATAAGGGTCTTAGCTGTTACCTGCAACTAATGATGTTGAAAATGGACGGTGGAAACTCCCGGTATCAGCTGTGGAGGATCTAGCTAAGAAAATGCTCCATGTGCTCTTTGCTAGAGGTAAATAGTGAAATGATTTGATCTTTTACTATTTACTTGACTTATATAGGGATTTTCGGGTTTGACTTGCTATAGTTTTGATGTTAAATCATGTTTTAGTCAAGATTTATCTGTCGTAATCCTTAATGCTAGTTTTGAAGTGCATTTAACACTTTTTTCTGAGACTATTGCAGGATAGGAGAACTCTAGCAAAAACGCTTTGAAACTTTGTTTATGGCTTTTTCACACTTTCACAAAATGGAAAAGGTTGTTGAGCATTTATTATGACAATTTGTCACGCTCGTTAAAATCTAGTATCAAAGGTCTAAGTCCATTTCAAGTTTCTTTCGAGGCTTGTAAAAATCAACATTGTGTAAAGAAGCATCATGAAGGCCTCTTTTCACCTCTTTTTCAGGCTCCTTAAATACAAAAAGTTCATTGAGTTCATTTCCAATTCTTTCGAGGCTCGTAAAATATAACATTGTGTAAAGAAACCTCGTGGAGTCCTCTTTAAACTCTTTTTAGGCTTCTTAAATACGAAAATATTGTCGAGTACTTGTCTCCTTCATACTCAAAAAATTATTTGAAGAGTCGTCCTTCCGACGATAGGTTATCTCTTTTTTGGTTCAGATAGGACTATTTACGAAAAAGGAACACTCTAGCCAATCATGACTGGAAGAGTTTTCTAAGGTATGATTTTACACTTTTTCAGGCCTTAGGGACTAAATCATACGAAAAAGGACCCCTTTGGAGTCTTCTTCCATATTCGTTCAGACTCTCTAAACATTGAGAGACCCATTTTGGGAATGAACCCCTCCTCTCTCAGGTTCGTAAAACATATGAGTCTGGAATTGTCTTCTAACAAGCTATATCGAGTGTTTTTTACCCTCTTTGAACTTGTAAAACTGAAAAGAGGCACTCATTGATCATGTTGAGGGAAATGGGAAGGGAATCATTTTGCAAATAATGGCAGTTGTTTGTCGTTACCTTTGAACATGGCACTTGTCTGCACAATCATGTCAGTCAATTGGGTATTTAGTTGATCTCCATGATGATCCACTTTCATGAGTCATGCCAATCCTTTGAGTCTTTCAAAATAATGCATTGTCCACTATCGCGTTGTGTATCTGTCCCGTTCTAGTCATGCTGCCAAGTGTTTTGTCGTGTTGCCCAATGTTCAAAGGGGATTTGAAAAAGTTTTACCTATGCAGTCTACACAGTCTTTGTGTCAGTATCTTTGAGTCAGTCATATGGTTACTACATTCCCATAATTCCATAACTATGTTCCAAGTTTCGTGTCATTGATGTGGGACTCATCATGGCCCTCCTTCGACGAAACTTTTCCCATCGACATCAGCTTATCATCTGGGAAATAGTCTTAGAAACAATATTTAGTACCTTAAGATCTGTATGCCTTAATGACAGATTCTCTTGCTCTCGACATAGGTTCACATCATTGACCTTTGATCGATAGAATCAACTGGGTGTTCAACATCAGGACATCTATTCGCACTCAGTAGATTGTACTATAGCACCTTGGGAATCATTGACATTAATGAGGATCTCCCTCACACTTGTTAACGGTTCACATCATTGACTGGTAATCAAGTGGTTTCTACCATGTTCGACTTTAGATCATTATAATCACATGGATAGAATCATAGTTTGTGGAAGACAAGACAAAGATGCTAGGTATATGTTTAAAGTGCTCATTGCTTTCCGAGGTTGCGATGGAGTTTTGTATATCTAGCATGGATCCACATTTGTATGGTCATGGCTATGCTCAAATTTACATTTGTATGACATAGATATACATTGTATGTCTGGTAGCCATGTCCAAGTTTGAGTCCTCAATCACATGGATCTACGCTATATTCTAGTAGCCATGCTTGTTTATTCCTCTCATGGATCTGCCTTGTATTGGTCTACAGCCATGATTTTGGTTACTTTTTCCTATGAGTCAACATACTGATGTACTACAAATTCCTGCTTGACAACATGATCCGATCAAGCCAACATTTTCGTCTCATGGCGACGACTTGTTCTCTAAAAGCTCTCGTTTATCGTATCCCTCTAAGACTCATGCTTTGGGGGGCATCCTTTTATAACAAAATCCTGTCACCATCATGTGATAATACATTTGACATACCTACTTTCCCTAAATCCCAGCTTATGGAGTGGAAACTCATATCATTTGTCAATCTTTTCATACAAATTCCTAGCACCGGGCTTGACCCTTTATCCATAAGCGGTACCCTTGTTTGCACTGCCCATCCCCTATTGCCCATAAGTGGTGCCACAACTTATGGCCCTTGGTCCATAAGTGGTTATTACCAGAACCACTCTATTAGTGAAGGAGAAATGCAGTACCCTAGATAAAAAGGGAAAAAGAGAAGCTTCTCGAGGCTTCTAGATGATAATCCTCTAGATATCCCTTATCCCTAATGTTGTGGGTTAGTTGAGTTTGAGATCCCTCATCCTAGGATCTTAGAGGCCACCTCACACACTTATCTCTCAACCTACCCTATCCATCTAGCCTTATAAATACAAGCTTATGGCCATGGTTTAGGGGGAGAACTATTAAGGTATTGTTATGCTGTTGGATTGATCACTTGGTCGATACCATTTGAGAGCATAGAGGGAGCTAGAGTCAGAGCTTATGGGGATGAGAATGTTTGGTTTCATGGAGATGCATGTCAACACTAAGGCTTGGTTGTAAACTTGTTCATATTTCTTTAATGCAAGTTGATTTCTGTCCCAAATATATTGTTGATGTTTGATTTCACATGTATGTTGTTGGATTCCTTAGTCACTAACATAGATTAGTAGATTATATTCTGGTTGCTTTGATCTGTTTCGTGTTGAGCTGATTGCAGGTACACAGGGTGACTATCAAAGCATTGCATTCTAGGTATCTACGGTGTCTAGGGAGAGTATTCAACCTCTATCCTCTATTTGTTCTTGATCTGAACCATTCAAGCCAGTGGAACAACTTGCTATCCACAGGAGGTGAAATATTCTAGCTAACACTAAGCATTGATTATATTGAGGTGACCTTAGTTGCCTTACCTAGGTTATCGAGGGGGTACTTTGCAGGGGTTATTCTGCAGGTGTCCTAGCCAGTTTGGGGTCAGACAACACAGTTGCTATATGCGTTGAAGATGAGGGCCACTATAATTGGTTACGTACCTCCACTTGTAGTGTATGGGAGTTTCGAGCCTCTCCTAGGTGATACATACCTCCTGCATTCGGGAGCTCACATATCCTCCCCTTGGTTTGCTTGTATTTTGGCTGTAGATTTTCTTAGGAGCGTGCTCTTTGTGTGCTAGTTGGCCTTTGGGATCGTGGTTACTTGAGTATATTTATGCTCTCTTGAGTTTGGGTCCTTTTATTTTTGGCATGCCTGGTATCCTATCACCCGTCCATGGTCCTAGTATGGACCTTGGTGTTAGACTTGGGGGCATCACAACCCCTTACCATGATCATAGATTTGGGAGTGGTCACATTCCGCCCTATACTCCATTTGTGGAGGATGTTGACTCCCTTCTCTTAAGTATTTACACCGGTGGTCACCCTCACGGGGTTGGTAGTGGATGTGTGAACGTTGGGTCTACACCTTACTTTCCTTTTTATGTCTCATCGTTCATCGCATTGTTTCCTTTGGGTGCATTTGTCATGATCATTCTTCCCCATACCCTATAGTTTGGATTCTTTATTGAATATTTCGGGTTGTTTTGGACTTATATGGTTGTCATGTAGATTCCATTTTCTGTACACTCTCTCTGAGGTTTCAACCCGTTCGTTCCTATCATAGATATTGTGTCTATACTGGCATATAGGTTAGGATATCACATCCGCTTGCACTTATGCATTGCCTTATGACCATTCCATCTTAACCTTAGGTACGAACCCATTCCATGGTATCATGGAACCTTCATGTTGTTGTTAGAAGTGGTACTATGTGAATGGTAGAGCTTTCCTATACATGGGTGTCCTAGTTAGCTCACTTTTTCATTTGGTACCCATGCTGTGAGTCCTCTCTTAGGTCCAGGAGTCCCTTTTAGCTTCACCATGTCCTTGAGCAAGAGCCCCATACTCTTGAACTTTATGCTGGAATTTCCCGGGACTCCCTTGTATATGTCAAGTTGTAATTGCATTATCATGAGTTTTACCTGCCTCATTGAGCCTTATGTTGGCATCCCTGACTTTTATTATCAGCTATATAGCTCGAGCTTGTCTCATGTCTAGCCATGCAGAGCCATTTTATATATCTGTTGCATCTTGATTCCCCTTTTAACTGGGAGGGGACTTTCCCTCAAGTGTTGTTATCCTACACATGTGTCCTTGCATTGAGCATAGGTATGTTATGTTGCTTGGAACTAGTTTGTTTTCCCATTGACACTCGTCTCCTCCTAGTCTGTAACTATAAAGCACTTTTATTATTTTTCAAGCTTTTCAAAATATTTGAAAAAGTCCAAAAAAAATTTAAAAAACCAAAAAGCCGGACAAGGAAAGATGTTATCTTTGGTAGCAGTCGAGTCATGTCACCTTCGAACAGAGAACTGTATATCACATACATTGGTTGGGTTAATAGTTTGACTTTAGGAGTTGTACTTGTTCCTTAGATTTTATCTCCACCGACTGGTTAAGCTTCCAGTCCCTATGGAGCCTCTATTGATGCCTTCCGTGTCGCAGAGATGTCCTAGTTTTGTATATCGAGTCTATGCTGCCTACATTTAGTCACCATTGGCCTTTATGCTCTTGTTCAAAGGAAGTTGAAACCTGAGTCGGCCATTTCTCAGTTTTCTTGACTTTGCATGTTGGCCATTCTTGGTACTGTTACTGGTTCGTGCACATTATGATCGAGTCCTTCTGCATTATACAGGTTTGTTGAGCCCTCCTTCCAACGGATTTCATCCCATCAACTTCAGATCATTTATTCTGGGATATGAATATAGAGTCATTTTTTAGAGCCTTGAGACTTGCAGTCATTAGTGGCAGGTTCTCTTGCCATCGATAGTTTTTGGGAATACATCAATGTCCCTTGATCGATGGATCCTCTCAAGTGTTCGACCTCAACACATTTATTCACACTTGTTAGTTTGCACTCTAGTACCTTGATTTCCATTATCATTATTGGTGGGTGATCTCACATCTATTAACGGTATACATCAATGACTGTTAATCAGACGATGGACTACTATGTTCGACCTCGACACCTCTATTCACATAGTAGGACATGTACTCATAGCAGTTTGTGTATAATACCTTCCAGATTGGTGGCATCTCCTATATTCTACCTCCTTGATCGTGCCAGTGTTCATGAGATTTTAGCTCCCATGACTTGATTCCAGTATATGTTAGACATTTCCAGCCTTTATAGAAGATCTCGATCCATTATATATCTTCATCCTTCATGGAGATCATGATCCTTTTGTATATCTTCATCATTTAGATTTTCATCTATTTATATTGTACGTGGAAATGACCACGCATGTCATATATTGTATCATGCCTATTCATGGCCATTGTACTCTTATGTATCCGGGACTACTATATCTACTTGCAGTTATATGTAGAGTTGTATCATTGTATAGTGCTGATTGGATGGCTGGTTCATTCACTGGGTTCTTCATCACTCCACTTCTGGGATGGACTTATAATGTATTTCGGCCATTGTATGACCCCTCTAACCTCACACATTAGGGGGCATCTGTTACAGCTGATTTTACCACACATTGTGAATCACACTTTTATGGCCTTCCTTATCCCTTTGTAGAATCTTTAGACCCCATGGACCATTTTTTTACCTTTTATGTTTCCAAGATCATCCCTAAAAACATGCAAAAATTGCCATAGACAACTTTTAATCCCTTTTTCATGTACATACGCTGATTTGACCCCTAAACCCGCATACATCGGGATGTGTGCAAAAAGCCAAATTATTTTTGGAGTTTTCCTTGATGTGGATCCGACTCACTTGCCTCTTAGCCTTCCATATTCCTTGAGATCGCTCAGATTCGACCCTTCATTACCCCATTGAAAAGCTATATAAGGAACCCTTTGGATACATTGAAGAAGGAGGAATTATAGAGCAAGAAAACTTTAGTCCATGGTTGTCGGAGCTTATAATTGAGTCTACATCCCTTTGTCCCTTGGAGAACTTTTGTGTTCTTCCCAATCTTTCCTTTTTATTCTGAGCTTTCTATAGAGAGATGGAGGATTGAAGTGGTGGAGGCCCAAGTGGGGGACTCAGTTTCTCCGATTCACAGACGTGCCAACAGAGGTTGTCACTCTTGTATTCTCTGCTTTATATTAATAGAAATATCTTTTCCTGTCCAATAATATGCGTTTAAATGAGTATTTTATCCATGGATGCTTTTAAATGCTTATATGTTATTGATTATATATGCTAGAGTAGGTCTAAAATATATATATATATATAGCATTCTTGCCTTGTTTGCTGATTGTTGAGGAATCAATTTATCAATACAAGCTAGAGTTGGAAAGCTCAACGAGGATCTACATCAACCATCGGAAATAAGGTACGAATCGAGATCCTTTAGTGTTAGATATTTGGTTTCTCTTGCATATTGGAAAGGATTGATTTCTAGAGTCAAGCCGTCTGTTGTGGTACCCCAATCCATAGGAATTTCTCTCCGTAACACCCAAGCTATATTTATCACTTGATGCTCTTTGGCTATTTAGAATGTCATCTAGAATCCTTGAGCTATTCTCAAACTTTAATTTGACATATCCTTCATGATAATTTTTCTTGAATTGTATGATCTCTTCTTCAAGTCTCTCATATTCTTGTATTATTCTTTTGAGCTGCAGGTTTAGGTCCTCCTCAATCCTTTTGGCATCTAGAAGTTGAGCTTCCAAATGACTAATTATATGACTTAATTGTTTGTTCTTTTTCCTGCATTTCTCAAGTTCTTCAAGAGCACTAACAACTTCATCTCTTAAGTCTACTTGTCCTTCTACATCTAAGTCAATATTTGAATCTTGAGTATCAAGATCCATGAATAGAATTTCAGTTTCCTCATCTTCACTTGTATCTTCATCTTCACTATCTTCCATGGTGTAGAAAATTTTCTTTTTCTAATAGGACTTCTTCTTGTTTCCTATTTTACCCTTTTTGAATTTTGAGGTTTCTCTCTCATCACTATCATCTTTTTTAGGGTAAGTACATTTTGAAGCAAAATGTCCAATTCTTCCATAGTTAAAACATTTTAGAGGTAACTTTCCTTTATATTTTCCAGTACCCTTCTCAAGTTTTTTAATAAAAAGAGATTCCTCATCATCTAGGTTCTCTGATTGATTTTTGGGTGAGGTTTTAAATGTTGCTTCTTTTCTTGAGGATTCATTTAGTCTCATTCTCCTATCATATGCAGTGAGGATTCCATGTAGTTCATCTACTGTCACATGGTCAACATCATCTCGTTCTTCTAGGGTGGATACTTTTGAGTCATATTTGATTGGCAACGTTCTTAGTACCTTGCTCACAACTTCTCTCTCTTTTAATTTTCCTCCAAGACCTCTAATAGCATTGACAACCTCATCTACTATTAGAAGGTATTCCCCAATATTTTCTTCTTCTATCATTTTAAGGCTCTCAAACTACCCTTTATATGTCTGAAGCTTGGATTCTTTGACTTTAGATGCTCCTTCATAGATAATTTTTAACTTATCCCAGGCTTGTTTGGCAGTCTTGCATCGCATAACTTTTGTAAATATAGAGTTTGTCAACCCACTCAGGATTGCATTCAGGGATTTGGAATTACCTTCATATTGGCCTAGCTTCTATGGGTCTGTAGGTTCTTGGTCCTCTATTTTATACTCTTTCTTAGTTGCTTCCAAAACCTTCCATCCAAGGGACATTAGATGGCACTTCATTCTCACACTCCAGTATGCATAATTTTTTCATGTGAATAATGGAGGTATGTTGGTGGCTAAACCTTCGTGTTGATACATAGTTGTTTTTAAATAGGATCTACCTTCCAGTAGTTAAACTATAGTGAAAGAACCCGCTCTGATACCAATTGTTGGATTATTCCACAATACTGAGAGGGGGGGTGAATCAGTATTGTTTTTTCCCTTTTAAATAAAAAACACACAATGAATCAAACATGTTAAGATATAGATTTTATCGTGGAAACATTAAAGAGAAAACCACCAATTCAAACTCATTAAAAAAAATGAATCTACAAAATTGCTTTATCTGCTGCTACATAAAGGATGCAACAACACACTGGGTTTTTTCTTGCTACAATAGACAAGGATGTTACAACACCCTAGGTTTATTCCTACTACAATAGACAAGGATTCTACAAAACCCTGGGTTTCTACCTCCTACAACAGATAAGGATGATACAACACCCTTTGCGGACTTGTAGCCCGCCCTAGTGCCACCCTGCTACCATGGACTAATTTTTATCAGTCTGTTATTCACTCCTTGGACTATGTCATTCGCAATCATAAAGATGAGTTATTTCCTTCAATTATTCTGTCGATAAATACCTTCATGCGTCCTACGAACACATTTCTTCACCATTGCGTCATTTCATTGATCGTTCCTCTTCAAAAAACTTACAGTCGTGACTTTCTGCACTCTTCATTTCTACAACCATCTTGAGCCATTGATATTCTTTAGGTATTTTATCCTGACCGTAGATCTGAGATAAAAATTAGGTAGCGGATATGTGAATTTTTCCAAATATCATTCCATGATTTATTCTTTCCACATCAATCATTCCACACCATTGATCTTCTTCAAACTCTCTGTGACCATTGATCTGAGGTGGAAATCAGAGATTGGATATGTGATTTTTTCCAAATATCATTCCATAATTTCCACTTTTCGAACTAGTCTTTCTGCACCGTTGATCTCGTTCGAGTGCTATCCTGGCTGTCAATCTTCTAGATTGCATATTTCAGGTTTGTGACTTTTTCAACATGTCATTTTGAGAGTTTTGCTTTCTGCCATTTTTCTTTTGCACCGTTGATCTTATGCAGATGTTTTCTGGACCATCGACATTCCAAATTTCGGGTAGCAAAACTATGACATTTCCCAAAGTCTTTCCATGATTCTCCACCTTCCACTATCCACTGATGGACTCCTTTTCACACCGTCAATATTTTGCGGATGTCATCCTGACCGTTGATCTACGATCAAATGCATATTTGTGGATCTCATAATAATTCTGTGAACAACCTCTACTAGTTGAATCAATGGAATCATTTAAGACCTTTAGATATTGATCCACCCTGGTCGATGGTGGACTCCAAATACTAGATAGCATATTAAATTAAAATTTCGCATCCAACCACTACTGTTAACCACCTTACTAGTTGAATCAACAGAATTATTGTTGATCATCAGATTAAGATCGATGGTGGATTTCAAATAACATTAGGAGGATTTCATTAAAATTCTTTGCACACCAGGATTTTATTTGTCCGCACTTGTTCTCCCACCGGAATCGACCACCATTCATCTACTTCCATGATCAACCTCGTTTGTTGATCTTAATCTCCTTCTTGGCGATTAGTTTCTTATTTCTCAACCCAACTCCCTTTTTATCCTCTTCGCTATTAGATAAACGCAATCCATATTAGTCATAGATATATGGAACCTTCAGATCTCCACGACATGATCCCCAATCATGAGGATGATTTAACTTAGGCAGTGTTGGGTTATATTAGATGTAACTCCATTCTGCGAAATCAACTTTCAACTGTGTATTTTCTCTTACCACGATCTAAACCATCTAATCCTGCACAGACTTAAGTCTCGTTTATTATCGATCCTTACAGTGATCGATCGTTTATCCAGAAACCTACAACAAGGTTATTCTGAAACCATGTTACTGATTTTCCTTTGCTTTAGTTGAATGGAGAGTTCCTATGTTCTTCAATTGCCCAAAAACCCAACCTATTAGATTATTGAGAAATATGCATAAACATACAACAATAACTTTACTAACATGTAAATCCATAGCAAGAGTATACTAGTCTAGGCTCCTATAAATCAATATTCTTTGTAATTTTCATTATTTATTTATTTATTTTAAATTTCTAAGAGAAAGTATTATAATGAAATAATAAAATTTGGATTGAGTATTACTTTTCTTTATTGGGTATTATTTTAAACAAATATCAATATTTGATTGGATGTTATATTAAACAAAGAGCAATAATTTAAATGAATAATTGAAATATAGATAGATTTTTAAATGATTTGGAAAAATCATAAATTTCTATATATATTGAGATATGATTAATAATGGATAAGATGTTACAGTTTAAATTTATGCAATATAATAATTTATATGTTTGAAAGTTTTATGTAATCTTATTTAAACTGTCATTAAAATTGTTCTTAATCATTTCAATGAGTTTGAAACATAGAATTTACAGTTTTAGTAAGTGTTTCCTAATAAGTGTAGAGTACATCACTCGTTATTTTAGAAAGACAAAAAAAATTAGAAATTTATAAATCATGCTAACATCAATGTATGTATCAAAATATTTTATAATAGAATTCTAAGTGACTACAAAAGTTTTATGCAATCTTGTTTAAGGTCATTAATGTTGGTGTTCATCAATGGAGATGAGATTCAAGGTAGAATTATCATTTTTGGTAAGTGCTCCTTAATAAGTGAATGCTACATCAATGGGTTATTCTAGCAAGTTAAAATCAATTAGATGTTTACAAATCTAAGTGAGTGTCATCTAGACTTTTAATTAAAAATTTATTTGTACATAAATTTGGCTCTTGACCGAAATGATAATTTGACCTCCAAAAAATGTTGCTTGTAGGTCTCTAGGGCATAT
Source organism: Pseudotsuga menziesii (assembly GCA_001517045.1). NCBI lineage: Eukaryota > Viridiplantae > Streptophyta > Pinopsida > Pinales > Pinaceae > Pseudotsuga > Pseudotsuga menziesii. Next base: position 114,496 of record LPNX010526840.1, on the reverse strand, counting down.
AAACTCAATATAACTAAAACAATGATTATAAGGTCCACATGTATGAAATATACATTTATAATTTATATTCAATGAAGTAGTTCAAATTTTATTGGTCATTAAGGGTGTACAAAGATGAATTTGGAAAGGGGTGTGTGACCATTCCTTTGAAATCCCTCCATGTCTTCTACATTTTGTAAAAAAACTCTCTTCAACATTAATTCATATAATAACCTTACAATTTTGTGAATCCAAGTAACCAAGGGTTCCTACTTCCTCCCAATGCCCCATGTTAATTAATTCTTATTATTCGGAAGGCTTATGTTTCAGCTCAAATATACCACCTCTTTGTTCTAACTTTGAATCGGTTTTTTGTTGGCCTTAAGGCTCTCTATATTCTAGAGTTTGGATAATCCCATTGGGTTCCTTTACCTTTTGTTACTTTGAATTTTAATCCCTTTGATGCACTTTATCAAGCTTATTTGACTTTTCTTTTGTGAAACTAAATAAATGCTTGATGGAGTGCCATCAGGCCTACTTTGACTTTGTAATTATAAATTCGAAAGGCCCCAATTGCAAACCAATTGGGCCTCTTCTAAAATTTAAATGAATATCCCTATCATTATCCCTATGTAATCTTTCATTTTAACCTGATATACATGTTAAAAAATTGTTCAATGAACATGTTGTAATATATCGTAATGGCCATTAAAATTTTTCAAAAGATTAAATGACAATGTTTAAAAAGTTCATGATGACATAGACATTGATCTTGTTTAAAATTCATAATCTTTGGATTTACCTCGATGGTTTAGCCATCTAGCCTCTTTTCAATGTTACATGTACATTTTCAATTTGGCCCAATGACATGTTTTAAAAAGGCACTATGATATATTTAATTTTGACCCAATGCATCTTTACTTTTTTCCCAATGGTATTATTACAATAAAGCCAATAATTTTACCTTTTCTCTAATGGTATTATTACAATCACCCTATTAACTTTTTTAATTTTACCTTGATGGTAGTCTTGGAAAAGAGTTGGATGGCTTGGTGGGCAAGTTTCTTTTAAAGAATCATTTGAAACGTTTCAAAAGTGTTTGATGGAAAGCCACTAGGACAATTTAAATATTGATGAACATAGTTAAAATGTGTCACTGGGCCTTTTAAAAAATTTCTAGTAATAGTTTTTTAAAATTTTGAGTAATCATCCTCGATCAGTAACTGGATCTGAATCTCTAGATTATTGGATAATAAGGTAAAAGTGTACATATTTATGGGCCAGTTTAAAAAAACTATATGTTTTTGTCATGAATAATGGCTTCTTATTAACTATTGAATTTAATGGATTTTCTCTCTAAAAATGAAATGTAATGTTCTAAAACTCGACCAATTGGAATAGATTAGAATGCTTAGGATTTATTCCCCCAAATTCGATAGTAAATATGTTAGGTGCTAAGGGTCGTTATAATCACTTAATATTAGCGAGGTTCAAAGGTGTGACATCCTTATTTTTATCCTTATTTGATATTTTATATTGACATGATATGCTTATTAAGAAATGAACCAATGCACATGTTGAAATATGCCCCAATGGCAATCTCAAAATATTAAATGGTAATGTCTAAAAAGTTCTATATTGTTAGCAAATGTGAGTTTTTTAAAGATCAATTAAAATTTTTAATTCCCTTAATGGAATATTTGGATTTACCCTAAGGGATTAGCAATTGACTGTCTGAGCCTCTTTGAATATTTGAATATACCTTTTCATTTTTGGCCCGATGACATGTTTCAAAGAGCCTAATGTCATCTTTAATTTTGGCTCAATATTATTATTTCAATCACCTCAATAATTTTTTTAATTTCACCCCTATGGTAATGTTGGAAAAGACCCTGCCAATGGCTTGGCCTTTGGGCTTCTTTTAGAGAATCATTCAAAATGTTTAAAAAGTGTCTTGAGGTTTAAAAAGTAAATCGAGGTTTAAAAATTAAATTGATGGCAAGCCACCAAGACACTTTGAAATATTGATGAACAAATTGAAAAGTGCATTATGGCAAGTCATTGGGTGTATTTGAAAGATTGAATTACAAGTTAAAAAAAAATTTGATGGCAAGCCATTGAGGGTTTCTAAGAATCAAATGAAATATCCATAAAGTGCCTTATGGCTAGATATCTATTCTATTTTGAACATCGAGAGATAAAGTTCAAAATGGTATGATAGGAAACCATTGAGCATATTTCCAATACGAATGGTAAAGAATAAGAATGTATGTGGGCATGAGCCCTAATATCGATATGAGATAAATTATTTGTTGGTAATGGAGTGTAAAAACTTTGTTTTCTTTTCAATTAGTCATAGAAATTGTGCCAGTGCTCAATTAGAAGAATTTCCAGTTAAAAATGGGTCTCAAAACAAAAAAATGTTATTTTTAGGTTAAAAATGACCCTCAAAACAAAAAATGTACTATCAAGATCAAATTTATAAGAGATAATAGGATTGATGATCATGTCAACCATTCGGGTAAACAGTTTTGGAGTGAAAGGGAAAAACTATTTTTTTCTATTGTATTTACAACTTATCTCCTTGTAGGTTTACTCAAATTTTGTGTGTGAGGACTTGTTGAATGCAAAAATAATTTCTACATCAAAACGATATCCACTCGACATTATTTTGACAGGACCCCAGTAGGGGAAAAACTCGAAATACATTAAAAAATAATTACCACATTCATCGAGTCCATGTTTGACATACTTTTGACAAGCCTGAAATACATTAAAAAACCTATTTCATTGAAAGAAACACACTTTTTCTTCTTCTTCTCATTTCAATTTTTTTTAACTAGGGGCCTATCAAAAGTATGATGAGTGGGTACACATAATATCATGCAAAATTTAGTTCTATATCCAATGCGTTCTCACACTTAAAATTTGAGTAAACCTACAAGCATATTAGTTGAAAATACAATAGAAAAAAATACCCTTTCCTTCAGAAAATTATAACTCTTTTATTATTATTTTAACTATCATAGTATTATTTTCTTTAGGAGATCATAATATGATAGTAGGCATAAAACTAGACTCCAACTCCTTTCATAGTATTTTTTCGAGATGTGCCAATTCAATATCTTTAGAATAACAAATGAAAATGGCCAAATTGTCAAGAGAAAGAATTTAGTTAGATGTCTATGTGGAAAATACTCTAGTGGACATGTTTACCAAACATGGAAATTTAGAGAAAGGTTGGATGCAAATCCCTTTAAAATATGGGATATGACAATTTTTTTAACGCCTTCACAAGATAATTTTCTCAAAGATTCTTAAGCTTCCATTTATGGGGTAATGTGGAACCAAAATGGAGCTTTGAATTAATTTGTTTCTTTTAAAAAAACATCTTGTTCACATGTACATTTTTCAAGGACTTGATTTGAAACCACATTTTGATATTGATGCATGTGCTTAGTGGTGTCATTGATTTAGCATTTTCTCATCCAAATAAACAACTTTGCATTGTGGCTTGCGACAATGATAATATTATTAAAAAAGGGGATGTTGTAACTAGTTTCAAGCTTAATAACTAGATCAATGACCATGATGCACCTATATGTTCACTTGTTCCCACCACAACGGAATATGTATTTTTTTATTTTCCATGGATGAAAAATCCAAGTCCAAAGCCAAATGAAAATTGAAGTTCACAAAAATTGAAACTATTTATCCTTCCAATATAATGTTGTCATGCTACTGGTCATAATTTTTCAAAGTTACACATTCATATTGAGGACAATCATGGAAAAAAAATTGAGTTTGATTCCCATTTGTGGTGAAAAATTACTACTTTGAGCATAACCTACCAATACACCTAAACAAAGTTGGATTGCTGGGAAAATTATTAACAACATTCAATATTAATTCTTGACATTTCACACAACATACATAGAAAACTAACATATAATGTTCCTCCTATGTATCGTACGTGTTTGCATGGTGCACAACAATATTAGATTCTTACATGGCTGATAATGGCAGTGCCTCATGCATGGATCACCCAGTTTTGGGTCTAATTTTGATGGTTCATGAGGTGTTGCATGGGAACCCATTAGAGATGAAAACCATATCATCCGAGTTAATTTCCAAACCTAAAACTATATATTTACATGGTTTACTCTACTTTAAAATCCAAATGGAATGGAAGAACCAAATCTGTTTTTTTTGTAAGTAGGCGGAATAAATTTATCTCGTAGGAGATGATGAATTCTTCTTCTAAAAAAACCAATAATATAAATGACATTATTTGGGTGGTTGAGACATTTTCTTGACTAACAAAGAGAAAATAAAAGGTCTTGCAAGGCTTGAAAGTTTTCCGTATGCACTTGTACATGAAGCATGACAAGTGATAGTGAAGTGGAACTTATGCAACATAGAAAAGATATAGATGTAGTGGGTTGGAACCCTTTCCATACAATGTCCACAAACCATTAAAACATTGTATACAAAATAGATTAGAACTATGCCTATGATGTGGAGAATTTAATTGTGTAAATTCCAATGCATTAGATTGATAATGAATGGTCATTTTTATTTCCATTGTTAATTATATTCAATGCACTTGCTATGTACTACCTAACCTTGTTATATTTTAATTGTTGGCCTAATATTTGAAAACAAATTGATGGCATAACTTTTGAATGTAAAATTTATGAATTCTCTTGACATATGGACATATTCATTCTTCCTATTCCAAAGCCTCCATGCAATAACATCTCCAATGGTGCATCTGTGCATGGTCAACAATTAAGCTACTTTTCTTCAAGGTAATTAGTATGAGAGTGACTACACCATCAGTTTGATGAATACCACATGGTATACAAGACTCTCAATTCACCTTAGGTTCTAAATTCTACCTTCTATTAACATGCTACCCATTGATGAAGGGACGTGTGTTTGAGGAAGAATCTCGAGAACCTAGAATATTTGTTTATGTGCCACGTTTGTTGATTGCTTCACGACACATAGCACTTGGTGCATATTCAAAGTCATGGATTCATACACAACATGGTTGGCTTGTGAATGTTGTTGGGGTAAAAGACCATGTGAATGTTGTTGTGGTAAAAGACTTAAGGTTTTTATTTTATTTTATGATCCTAGATACAAAGTGTGTTTCTTTAGTATGCATTACTATGCATTTGTACTTAAGTAATCCAATGGTCAAGATATGCTCTAGACATAAATGATTCAATAGTTCATTATCATCTGGTCCTTAAAAACTAATGATACATGGCTTAACAAATGGTTGGTTCATGATATCTATTTAAAAAGAATGGAGGTTCATTTTCTTGGTGATCAATTATGAAGAACTCATATGTAAATTATTTTTCATTTTGCATCAATATATTGCCTCATGTAGCTATTTGGATGGTGTTGTCATCTATTTCCCTCTTTGTGGGTTTTAACTATTTTGAGCAACAACAAGACCACATTTTATTCATCTTTCCTATAACATTTGTCACCTTATTCCTATCTTATCCTTCCATAAAACCATTAATATTCACCACTTTCATAATAAATATGGGTTTATAATTTCTATTTTCCAAATCATTTATTTTGAGTATTTTGAGTGAATTTGTGGTTAATTATTGAGAAAATTAACATATTTTCATTATACTTTAAAATTGGGTGAGTTTGGTGATGTTTACAGCTGTATTTGAAGACTTTAACAAGCTCAAAAGTGACCACCTAGCCTTAGATTCGAATTTCATCTTCTAGATGTGAGCTAACTTCAAGGAGAAGATCATGGAAATGTGGAGAGAATATCTCATCCAATATTTGTTGAGAGTTTGAAGGGATGAGTTGTAGATTTGTTGAGGATTTGAAGGGATGAGTTGTAGATTTGTAGAGGATTTTGAGGGATAAGTTGAGAGAAAAGTGGATCTATAATTATGACCAGTTATCTTGAATTCATGTATAAATAGGAGGGCTCTCTCTTGATTTTGGTTAGAGATCTCTGTAGTGGTTTGGAAGTAGAGAATAGTCTAGATTTAGTCATAGAATGGATTTCTTATTGTAATGGAGATTATGCTTTGATGCAAATCATGTACTCTTCTATGTTAATATAGATTTCTATCACTTTCTTTCTTATGAGTTGTTATGTTTTGCTTATGAATTGTTAGTATAGATTTATTGTGAGCTCACAAGTTAATGTTGATTTCTTTATACCAGTTTATTTCATGCAATTTCAGTCTTTCTTTATCAAGTTAATTTATGCAATTTTATGTTTTCTGCAATTAGATTTATTTCCATACAATTTCATGTTTTCATAACTTATATTCAATTTCAGTTGTAGAATAGGTTAGCAATACTCTGCCCCTGCATATATTTTGTATGTACCTTACAAGTTTACGCTCTCTCTGGGTTGACAATTAAATCATTGGATATCTGTTATAATTTGTTTAATATTTGCACCAACATTTTGGCGACGTTGTCGGGGAGGTGCTAAAAGGGATCAGAGTTTAGATAGGTAGATAGTTCATTTTTACATAGAAAGGGGGAGGGGGAATGATAAGACGCAAGGACGACTTCACTACGTTTTTTTCAGGATTTCTGTAGTGTAACAGCCAGATGCATCTACTTTAGTGGGTCGCTCCAAAGCCTTGATTGTTTTTTTTGCAAAGTGTTTATTTTCCTACAAGTTCTTTCATTTTCTGCAAATGCAAGTTGTTTTTATGCAACTTTTCTTTTATATTTTTGTAGTGAAAATTTTTGGTTTGTTTTCATTTTTGGGCACCCTTATTTTATACTAACTTGCTTCTAACTCTGTATCTGTTCATTCTTTATTTTGTACATATTTTTGTGCACCTTTTTTATTTATGTTTTGCACTCATTTTGTGCTACTAATTTTGTGCTTGTCATGTACTCATTTTTTTTCTAATACTTAATTTGATTTCAGTAAAATAATTTTAGGATGAGCATAAGCATAGAGCAACTCACCTAGATACTAGAAGAAGCAAGGATCTCCTCTTCTCAAGAAGAGGAGATCTTAATAGGAGCTCAAAGATTTACTAATCCTCCTGAAGAAAAAGAAGAATCAACAGTTGAAGAATTATGCACATCATATGAGGAGCAATTATGAGAGAAGAAGATCGAGAAGGATGAAGAAGGGATCTCGGGTGGTCAACATCCTGAAGAATATCCTACAAATGGAAGCTGCTTCGAACAATGGATCCAAGTAAGTACTAGTTTAAATCAGTTTGTTTTTGCTTTTATTTCATTAACTTACATTTTCAGCACTTAGTTTTGCATATTTTTATACATCTTAGATTTCATTCTATAAAATTAGATTTGAATTTCTATTTAATTTTGTTAGATAGATGGTTACATTAGAAATTTAATTTTATGTAAATCATCTTTAATTTCCAATTAGAATAGGTATGGTTTAGTTTTTAATTTTTAGTTTAAAATTAGATTTGTTTTAATTTACTTTAATGTTTTTTGTTAAAAATTTATTTCTAAATAGCCTTAATTACCACTGTTTTTTAAATTTTGTTAGAAATTAAAAATAATTTTAATTTTTTTTCTAAATTTTTATGGTCTCTTTTCATTTTCATTTTTCATTTAATAATTTTCTAAGTCATCCTAGAAATAAAAAAATTGCATTAAGAATTAGTTTCTTTTAATAATTAAAAATAAAATTAATTAACTAATAAACAAAAATATAATAAACAAATATACATATCATTTTGCATTAAGAATTATTTAGGTTCTTATCTTTTGAGTCTAAAATTACTTTTTAATCTTTTATTAGAAATAGAAAGCAATATTTATTTATTTTAAATAATAGTTTTAAGTTTCTTTAAAAAACTAGACCTATAAACATTAGAACATTTTAAAATTTAAATATTAAGCATTAAAATTAATATACTAAAAATAAAACATTAATATATGGCTATATAAAATAAGAAACTCTAAAAAACAAAATGATGTAATTTAGACAATGAGACGTTAATATATATATAATAAAAAAAGAAAACAAATTTAAAAAATAAATAAATAAAAACATAGATAAGTTAAAAAAATTAAATTAAATAAATAAAATAGAGCCTTTCAGCCCTCCATGCAGAGTCTGCAAACAGCTCTCCATGTGCATCCCACAAATAGCTCTGCAACCAACCTTGTAGCTCGCCCATGTGTTTTTCGTCCGGCTTAAATGCATACCTACAAATATTATTCGCCATGTGTTGCGTGTAAGACTAAATTTAGAAATTCAGTTTTACGTTGTCCATATGAAGAGACGGGTTCTTGGAAGCCGTTTCTATTTCTCCTACTCCGATGGACAGGTGGAGAATAAGTGTCATGGGGAAACCGGTCCTCTCTCTGCCTATAAATGATCCTTTCAGAATACCCATCACACTAGCTGAAGGAACGCATTGGTGCAGGGTAAGAGAGAAACCGTTTTCTGTTCTGTGCTGGGAAAAGTTTCTTCAATACGTTTGTGGAAAAAACGCAGCAGGGACAGAGGTGTCTGGAATCAATCCGAGGCTGTCAAGATGGACCAAGGTATTACGAATCTTGCTATCTATATTCCGTTGTTTATTTATTGCTATTCAAAGGAAAGTTTCAGATCCTTAAAGTTACTAACATTGGTATCAGAGCCAAGGTTTTAACTTTCCTTTGATCGAATGCGATCTGGTTTCGGGGTTCTTCTCCTTTGATTCGAAGAGGAAATCCTCTACAAATCTTTCTGGTTATTGTGTGAACCAGGGTTCGTTTTTCTTTTGGATGGATGTTGTATTTCTGTTTGCAATTTGGGGAAATCGTGGGAGTGATCTTTCACTTATTGTGGCTTACATTTCTTGGTTGCGTGGATAGTATTGATGATTTTCTTTTTTTTATTTCTGATGTCCGATATAAAGATTATAGTTGCAGACAATGTCTGGAATGTATGATAAATCGTTTCTTTAACTTTTGTGATTTTAAAGAGAACTCTGAGCGTGCACCTATGGTGTGGCGATTTGAGGAAAACCTAGGCATGCATTCCCATCCTGGGTTGATTTGCTTTTGAGAATCTACTGGATTTTTGTGATTTGATTAATATAATCATGTATTCTTCTTCCTCAGATTTCATCAAACGATATGGTAGACAAATTTCTCATACCCAGAAATAATGAGCATCCGTTCTCCAAGGCAAGGATGGGGGAATTACTGATCGAACTGTTTGGCAATGACAAAGAATCAACTTTCATTATTCAATGCAATATGATTTTGCCATGAAAATGCTTTAAAATAATAGTGGTTGTCTACAGAAGTCTTATGCTCACAACTGGGAGTTGGTTGTTTCATTGTGATAAGTCACATTGGGTTTGAATTTGTCACTATAGCAAAGGAGTAAAATTGTAAAGTCCCCTCACTGGTCTGCTGCTATTTGTTTGAGTTTACTGCTGTTATTTTGGTGCTTTCGGTTTAAAACTTTTGACAAACAGTTTAGCTACAACTGTTATGATACCCTTGGAATGTCCCCTCTTAGTGTTGGTATGAACTTGGATTGACTACTGATATGTTTTAAAGTATTCTTGGTTTAGGACTTTTGTCAAATAGTTCACCATAGCCACAAAGCTTAGCTCACTACAGAAATTTTATTGAACGCAAATTACCCTTAAAGCAATTGATAACGATTCCTTATCAGCTGTTATATAGCATACTGGGACAATTAAGATCTGATATTTTATTAAATTTCTCTGTCACATTAAAATGCTTTCTTTTGCCATAGTGAATGATGACAGAACTCTATTTAAACACATTATTGTTGAATCAATATGCAGAGTCGTTACATTGATTTAAGGTCTATATTAAGATACGGTTTGGCAACCACCAAAGTGGTCCAACCGAAAAGACTCATAGATGTTAAGTCAAATTATCAAAATTTAATACTTGTTTCCCTTGGTATTAAGAATGACACTGCAAATCACAATTATTTAGTCACAAGAATATTAGGTTGGCCCAAAGGTGCACCAATTTTTGAAAGACTATTTAATTGGAATAGGATGATTGATGGGTATTCACAATTGAGGCAAGTAAGGATACTCAAAGGTAACATACTTACTTAGTTGTGAATATTTTATCAAACAGTCCTATTAGGTGC
>LPNX010526840.1:94002-104208 GCA_001517045.1 Pseudotsuga menziesii | reverse complement strand
TTCAAATTGCTTATAACTCTTAGCATTAATATCACATAACGTGTATTTATGATTGCAGTATCAGTTCCCATTTCGTTGCATTCGCATGCCTCTTCTGTCTCGCTCTTGAATGGAATGAATTTCTCAGATTGGAAAGAACAGGTTCAGTTTGACCTTGGTGTTCTGGATCTGGATGTAGCACTTGAATTTGCAAAACCAGCTGCTATTACTAGTAACAGCAGTACAGAAGAAAAATATGCATTCAAAGCATGGGAAAAATCGAATAAACTGAGCCTTAAGTTCATGCGAATGACTGTAGCAAACAACATTAAGTCAACTCTTCCTACTACTGAGAATGCTAAAGAATTCCTGAAATCTGTGGAAGAGCGTTTAAAAACTGCAGACAAGTCTCTTGCTGGGACACTAATGGCTAAGCTTACCACCATGAAGTTTGATGGTACGCGTGGAATGCATGAGGATGTCCTTGAAATGACAAACTTGGCTGCTCAATTAAAGACTCTTGAGATGAATGTGGATGAATTCTTTCTTGTACAATTCATTTTAAACTCCTTGCCTCCTCAGTATGGGCCATTTTCAGATTCACTATAACACTATTAAGGATAAGTGGAATGTGAATGAGTTGGCCAGTATGCTCAATCAAGAAGAGGCAAGACTTAAGCAACATGGACAACATTCAGTTCATTTCATCACTCAAGGAGCCGAGAGGAAGGGGAAAAAGCCTAGAAAGGGCATGAAACGAACACCATCCAAGGCATATGAGCCTAATCAAGGTTCTCAGGCTTATCAGAAGAAAAGGAACAGTGATAAGTGTCACTTCTGTAAAAAGTCGGGACACTATCAGAAAGACTGTCCGAAACGCAAGGAATGGTTCGAAAAGAAAGGTATGAATTTCATTTCTGTTTGTTTCGAATCAAACCTAACTAAAGTTCTTTCTAATACTTGGTGGATTGACTCTAGGGCTACTACTCATGTTTCTAATACCATGCAGGGATTCCTTACAACCCAAACCACAAATCCAAGTCAGAATTTTCTATTCATGGGAAATCGGGCTAAAGCTCAAGTTGAAGCCATTGGGACTTATCATTTATTTCTAGATTCTGGTTATCATTTGGATTTGTCTCAGACTCTTTATGTTCCTTCTATTTCCAGAAATTTAATTTCCTTGTCTAGACTTGACATCGATGGTTACTCCTGTAATTTTGGAAATAAAAGTTTCAGTTTGTTTAAGAATACCTCTTTTGTTGGTTTGGGCATTCTTTCTGATGGTTTATACAAATTAAAACTTGATAATCAATTTGCTGAAACTATTCTTACCTTGCATCATAATGTTGGTATTAAACGTAGTCTCATGAATGAAAATTCCTCATACTTGTGGCATAAAAGGCTGGGACATATTTCCAGAGAAACGTTACTTAGATTAGTAAAAGATGGGATTCTCTTGAACCTACATTTTTCTGATCTTGGAATGTGTGTAGATTGTATTAAGGGAAAACAAATAAAACACACCAGAAAAAGTGCCACAAGAAGTACTGAGCTTCTTGAGATTATCCATACAGACATTTGTGGGCCTTTTGACAATCCATCTTTTGGTGGAGAAAAGTATTTTATCACCTTTATTGATGATTTTTCACATTATGCTTATGTCTATTTGCTGCATGAAAAATCTCAATCGATGGATTCCCTTGAGGTATATATCACTGAGGTTGAAAGACAATTAGATAGAAAGGTGAAAATCATTAGATCTGATAGAGGTGGTGAATACTATGGAAAGTATGATGAAACAACGTAGTGCCCTGGCCCATTTGCTAAAATCCTTGAAAAGCATGGCATATGTGCACAGTATACTATGCCTGGAACGCCACAGCAGAATGGTGTAGCTGAAAGGCGTAATCGTACTTTAATGGATATGGTTAGGAGTATGTTAAGTAATTCCAATTTACCCAAATCATTATGGATGTATGCTCTTAAGACTGCTGTATACTTATTAAATCAGGTTCCTAGTAAGTCAATTCCAAAAACCCCTTTTGAACTGTGGACAGGAAGGAAACCGAGTTTAAGACACCTGCATGTTTGGGGCTGTCCAGCAGAGGTTAGATTGTACAATCCACATGAAAAGAAATTGGATTTTAGAACGATCAGTGGTTACTTTATTGGTTACCCTGAAAAATCCAAAGGGTATAGGTTTTATTGCTCTAATCACAGTACGAGAATTGTAGAGACCGGTCATGCCAGATTCATTGAAAATGGCGGGAGTGATAAATTACAAAATGTGGTTATCCAAGAAGTTAGGGTACAAGTTCCTGTACCTATGGCTTCAAAGGAAATTGTTGTTCCTATCATTGATGAACAACCTGACGATATTGAACAACAAATTAATGAACCACCACTCCATAATGAGGCTGTCACCAATGAACCCATAATAGATGGACCACAAGAAGTAGTATTAAGGAGATCTCAAAGGGATAGGAGGTCTGCTATTTCAGATGATTATGTGGTTTATCTACAAGAATCTGATTTTGATATAGGAACATGTAAGGATCTGGTTTCATTTTCACAAGCCATAGAAAGTAATGATTTTGCTAAATGGATTAATGCCATGAATGATGAATTGAAATCAATGGACCAAAATGAAGTCTGGAATCTCGTTGAATTGCCCGAAGGATACAAGAAATTTGGTTGTAAGTGGGTCTTTAAGACCAAACGCGACTCTAAGGGTAATATCGAACGATATAAAGCTAGACTTGTGGCCAAGGGTTTCACTCAGAAAGGAGGCATTGATTATAGAGAGACCTTCTCTCCTGTGTCCAAGAAAGACTCACTTAGAATCATTATGGCATTGGTAGCTCATTATGATTTAGAACTGCACCAAATGGATGTGAAAACTGCTTTTCTGAATGGGAATTTGAAGGAAGACGTCTATATGGATCAACCTGAAGGTTTCTCCATTAAGGGAAAAGAACACCTGGCTTGCAAACTTAAGAAATCAATATATGGGCTTAAACAGGCTTCCTGGCAATGGTATCTTAAGTTTCATAATACCATTACCCCTTTTGGATTTAAGGAAAACACTGTTGATCGATGTATATATCTGAAGGTTAGTGGGAGTAAATTTATATTTTTGGCCCTGTATGTTGATGACATATTGCTTGCCACCAGTGATCTTGGTTTATTACGTGAAACCAAAAAGTTTCTCTCTATGAATTTTGAAATTAAAGATATGGGTGAGGCATCTTACGTGATAGGAATTGAAATATTCCGGGATCGATCACGTAGAATGCTAGGATTGTCTCAGAAGGCTTATATCGAAAGAGTTCTAGAGAAATTCGGAATGGATAAATGTTCAGCTGGTGATGTCCCTATTCAGAAAGGGGATAAATTCAGCCTTATGCAATGTCCGCAGAATGAATGGGGACGAAAACAGATGGAAAGAATTCCTTATTCTTCTGCAGTAGGAAGTTTAATGTATGCACAGACTTGCACTAGGCCAGACATCAGTTTTGCAGTAGGTATGCTGGGAAGATACCAAATTAATCCTGACTTGGAACACTGGAAAGCTGCAAAGAAAGTGATGAGGTATTTGCAGGGAACGAAGGATTACATGCTCACATTTAGGAGGTCTGATAATCTAGAGGTGATTGGCTACTTAGACTCGGATTTTGTTGGATGTGTTGACAGTAGGAAGTCTACTTTTGGCTATTTGTTCCTATTAGCCGGAGGAGCAATATCATGGAAAAGTGCGAAGCAAACCATCACTGCTTCATCCACTATGGAAGCTGAATTTGTGGCATGCTTTGAGGCCACGGTTCATGGATTGTGGCTGCGAAATTTTATCTCAGGACTTGGGGTTGTCAACTCTATTGCCAAGCCGTTGAGGATTTACTGTGATAATGCCGCAGCTGTATTCTTATCTAAAAATGACAAGTATTCTAATGGTCCTAAACACATGGAACTGAAATACTTTGCCGTTAAAGAAGAAGTTCAGAAACAACGAGTGTCAATTGAACACATAAGCACTCTGCTCATGGTTGCAGATCCATTGACAAAAGGATTGCCACCGAAGACATTTAAAGAACATGCTTATAGAATGGGGATTGAACGTAGCACATAACAGTTGCTACCTTTATGAGATGAATCACATAATGTTGTTTGTTTTAATTAACACTCTGAGATCTTAATAAAAGCGTTTCTGTTTGATAAATCGTGTTCTAAAAATGTACGTACATGTATGAGAATAAATGAATGATGACAGGAATAGTCTCTGACAAGGGACATTATTGTTGGACCTTATGAAATCACTCCTTGTTTACAGACTTATTAAACAGGTTACTAATGTCGTGGTGCATGAAAGGGACTATGTTGTCCTATTAACATGGAACCGTCATGACTCGCATTACTAGGTTGTTTAATTATAGTATTATGATGACCAAACTGAAAACCAAGATGAATGTGACTTATGACGCACCTAATGTATACTCTGATAAACTCTAACATTAAGTTATCATATGTGCCAAGTGGGAGAATGTAAGACTAAATTTAGAAATTCAGTTTTATGTTGTCCATATGAAGAGACGGGTTCTTGGCAGTCGTTTCTATTTCTCCTACTCTGATGGACAGGTGGATAATAAGTGTCATGGGGAAACCGGTCCTCTCTCTGCCTATAAATGATCCTTTCAGAATACCCATCACACAAGCTGGAGGAACGCATTGGTGCAGGGTAAGAGAGAGAAACCGTTTTCTGTTCTGTGTTGGGAAAAGTTTCTTCAATACGTTTGTGGAAAAACGCAGTAGGGACAGAGGTGTCTGGAATCAGTCCGAGGCTGTCAAGATGGACCAAGGTATTACGAATCTTGCTGTCTATATTCCGCTGTTTATTTATTGCTATTCAAAGGAAAGTTTCAGATCCTTAAAGTTACTAACATTGCCCTCCAGTTTCCATCTACATTCTCGGTCTTCCACACTTTAACATGCAATAGACAAAAGAAACTCTCTCAAACTAAAAAATTCACCGCTCTTTATCAAATTCGCGTGCGGCAACTCATGCCACCACTGTCCTTCAGGTTAAGAATGCATATTAATTCAATGCCCTCGTGAGGCAGGTGGATGAGGTTTTGGTGGATCTACTTTTAGAAATAGTGCTTGGCTAGTTGCATTGGCAGTTTTATTAGGCTGCAACGCTATCCTTTTACAATATCTCTTCCATGAATGCTCGAATTCCACGTTCCTATTTTGAACTAAGAATTTGCAGTATTCTAAGGCGTGATTGATGTAGTCTTTGTTTGTAATAAATTTATGATAACAAATTTGAAGATTTAGTATTTTCTCAGATACCTCGGATGCGATTTTGTGATACTTTAATAATACATTTTTACAGCAAATCATATGCATTTATGGTGATGATCTTTGAGTGGTATCCTATCTATATTTAGCTCAAAATGGTTTCATTGCATTAAAGGTAAGGTTAAGTATTTACTGAATAATCGCCAACCGGATCTGCAATGTTCGATTAGTTCCAAGGCCACACAGTTTTGCTTCCCCCTATGTAATAAATGCTGCACCTTAAGGCCAACACTACATCTCTAGTTCGATACACGCCCAATAAGCACCAGACCTGAGTTCTCTCTCATCACCCAGTTAGTCATCTTCACAACCAGTCCACCTGACTGCTGATGTTATCAATTTATCTTACCTCCTAGTGGGCTAAAGTAGTCATACTTCAGTTTTTTTCAATTTTCATTCCGCCAATAGATACGAGGTCTTCCTCTCTTCTTAGTTTTCTTACCTTGTGTTCCTATGGAGCCAGTCTTCTTTATAGGAGTATTATCATTCTTGCGAAAGGATACCTGCGGTTGATTAAATGAATAGTCCCCATGTTCGTAAAGACCGAGGCGATTATCCCATACTTCCCATGCTTCCTCATAAAGGTGATCATAAAATGTTCCACAGGCGTATGGAAACTCGCATGATCCAATGATGAGCGTTGAAAAATGGGAAATAATTCAGGATAGGCCGTGTTCCATCCCTTTCTCTTTTTATCCCATCTACGCTTATAGGCCTTCTTTGGATTGCATGGACTACCTACCTAAACCACTGCTAGATCGGAGATGATAGAACCAACTCTTCAATCAACTATCATCCTGATAAATGTGGTGATTTTATTTCCTTATATTCTGCTCCGGAGGAGAATACTGGAGGGAAGAACACATGAGAATCAAGATGACAATAAAAGTGAGAATGCGAAGAAAGATGAGAAGAAATCTAGACAAAACCAGCCTTGAGAGATATGGGAGGAAAAGAAAAAAAAGCATTGTTTCATAATTTAGAGTGAATTGATGTAACTACACAAAATCGATGAGAACTTGGCACCAGAAAGCTATCGGACCGTTCTCAATACTATTCATTCGACACATAACATGTCGGTTAGACTGGCTTGGTTAAAACAACTTTCTTTCGATAAAAAATGGGTGGATAAATAGCCGGCATGGTTGTGTTTCCTACCTGGTTGTGTACCCCACTAACTCTTATAGCCAGAGGGAATAAAATATATTACGACCAAGAAGGTATAGATCTAGATTACAAAATATATAATCACAAGCATTAGAATCCCTATTCCTAATCTCATACTTTTAATACCTATCACGAGCGTCAAGAACTTAAACTACGGGCTTATAGCGTTTGATTCTATATAAATTACAAATAAAGACTTCAGGCGCATATGAATTTACTAGAGGCGCCCAAAAGGCGCATAGATAGTTAAAAAGTTTTCTTTGACTTGGAGCTGACTCACAGTTAAAAATTTATACGATTCATTGGAAGTATAGATTCAAATCACCTCAGAGAAAGCGTATTAGTGCATTGCTCTCAAGCTCTGCAAAATGATGAAATTGAATTAAATGTGGTAGTTTGAACATGTGCTACTTCTAGGAATATTTTCAATGATTTGATGCTTGGCTCAACTCGATCCCAGCGTTGGTATTCACTGGTCACAAAGAACTAGTGGCAATCATGTAATCTGTTGTGCTTTTAATGCATCAACAAACTCTAAATTTAAACGGAAACCATCATAGAAACCGGGTGGATCCATCTGAAAGAGCTTCTGAGAAGCGATTTCATCTATATTAAATGCATGGTTGGCATGGTTTGATAATATCAACAAAGTAAAACTACTGAACGAGTATGGTTCGTATTTTTTTTTAAAGAGAAAAAAATCCATTTCTGTGCAAAGATGATAATAATCCTTGAATAAATAAAATAGAGATTAGGTGGAGTACGAATTGTATTTATTGTACATCGACGTGAGAGTCACGCGCAGGTGTAAACCATGACAAAAGTGCCAATTATCTCTGCGCCAAGCGCAGATCTATTTGCATATCCATTATTAATGAAAGTCCATCTCTTGCCTTGAAATTATGCCAATCTTCCTTTCTATATAAAGACACTCCGGAAAATATTTCATTGATTGGCATTCCATACATATTATAAGGTAATCATTGACCCTTTTATAGATGTTGATAAATGAAATTGAAGTTTGAATTTGAAGGGAGTACGGGCATATAAAAGTACGGTATGAGACATTCTTCCGGGTTTACTTGTGAGCTGTTAGGGAAAGGTTTTCTATACTTGTGAGCTGTTAGGGAAAGGTTTTCTTATATGAAAGAGGTACGTTCTTTTTTGGATAAAATGTATTTGAAATATTATTTAAAGGATTTACATATTTCTCTATAAATTATTATTTTCTTATAAGTTTATTAATGTCACTTTTATATTATACATTTCAAAAACATGTGTACAATATTACATGTCAATGCAAGCTTGGATTAAAAGTTTTGTGGGAAGGGAATATAATTTTTCATATTATTTATAAAGAACATTAGGTGATTCAAATTTTCACAACACTTTGGTTTTGACTACAGTATTTTACAAAGGAACATCTAATTACTCGAGACCTAAATTGAATTGTTATTGACATATAGTGAATGAGTGAAACAAGAAAATTTGCATGAAACTTTGAAGAACTGATTTTAATAAAAAAAGGTAGAGTTAATAACTCATTTTTCCACCCCATACTCAAATTATTGATGAAGTAAAAAACACGTGCTAGTGAACATTCTGGGAGAGGTATTCAGGATCTTCTTTGCATGGTGTGCTGCTAGGATCTGAGAATTTTGACGAGATAGGTCTGGTACCAACACCTTGATTTAAATATATTTGTCAAAATTTCCTCAATCTCAATCGTGTGTTGGAATGCAATATTAAGAATGAATTTAATAAGCATGCAATGATTTCCTATAAAATTTATAAAATTTAAAAACTAATTGTATGTGTGTATGTCTATCTTTTGGCATGTTTAAAAACAATATATGATTTTCTTACATATTCCAAATTTGCTTAGTTGTCGTACTTAATGACAATTTTTTATCATGGGAATTTCATAGTCATTAAATTTGAACAAATAAGAAGTTTACATTGCACTAAGCATAATGTTTATGGAAAAATTTAAACATATTACTTCACACACACAATCTCATCAAATTGTTAATAGTCCATCAGTTGAACGAAATTAGACAATCTGGAAGCTCGATACAAAAACTCTAAATCAAAGTCTGTTTCATTTTTCTTTGAAATAGAAGGCTTAGTTGCTGTCACAGTCAAGCCTTTTGCTTGATTTTTATTTTTACACAGTGGGACCTGACACATCTTCTGTTTGGGGGAGGTAGGGAGATAGTCGTTTGTTTGAAACTGCTAAACTTATCATAGAAATCGCTTATTTTGCACACTATTTCGCACACTCCTCTCTAATCCAAATCATTTAGATAGTCTTCTTTTAGAGGGGTCGATCACTGAAAAGGTCGACCCTCTCTCTCTGTTGCTCAATCATTACATAAAGATGCACTTATCTTAAAAAATATTAGTTAATAAATAAAATCATAAAATTTTAAATTTTAAACAAACTTAGAATCTTCTCAATTTTATGATTATTGTGCTAACTTGTTGTCACAAGCCACTCAGAAATAGGTTTTGACAAGAAGGGTTGCTACTTTTCAGGTATAAAAGAATTTAATTTATTTTCTTTGACTTGGTTTATTAAGCATATATTTTCCTATATTTTCAATTCCCTAACAAGTTTGTTGCAGGAAAATGCTAACCTTTTGCAGATTCAAGGATGAATGAATGGCAAGTTCCAGAACTGCATAAATTTTAAAAAAAATAATGTTTCATTGAAAGCTTGAAGGAGTTGATTTTTCCCTTGTGTATGTCATGACATTTTCTTCCACAAAGAAGTAGTTCAGAAACAAATTACACCATGTCATGATTACTTATCCTTCTCCTTCCAATCCTGTTCGCCATCCATTTTAGAGTCTATTGTTTCCTTTCCTTATATATCATGGCTTCCTGCATGTCTATATTTCTAAGTTGCACACATTTTCCTCATTTTCAGTTTATCTTTTTCCTTTTGAATAAAACCATTTAGCTTCCTTTCCATGACTACATTGCTTTGTTATCCATGCTATAGAAACTATTTGACCATGGGATCTTTCATCTATAGTCCTACCACTCATTATGTACAACTCATGTTAATTGATGTGGGATTCCTTAAGGCCCACCTTTCAACAAGTCTTGCCCCATCGACCTCAGGACATTATCTGGGATAAAGACTAGAGTTCATTTTTAGTACCTTGAGGCTTGCACGCCTTAATGGCAATTTCTCTCACTGACAATCATGGGAATACATCAATGTCCCTTGATCGTTATATCTTGCAAGTGGCTCAACAACAGCTCATTTATTCGCACTTCACATGATGTACTTAGGTACCTTGGCACTCATTGATATCAATGGTGAGATTGCCTCGCATTGGTTAATGACATTCATCAATGGTCGGTAATCCAATGAATTCTTTCCATTTTCGACATCGACACATTTATTCGCATGGTAAGAATTGTACCATTAGGTTTTGTAGTAGGTGAAGACTATATACTTTGCATGAATCCATCAGCAATTTTACAACAGCATACTTCCAGCCATATGATGGTACTACAGTTCTACTTTCAGCTCTCATCTTTTACTTTATCCAACCAAGCAGTAGTTCACATTCTATGATTCGGCAACAACAACCACATTCCTATTGTATAGTTCATCAACTTTTTGGGTAAGTGGAGGTATGTTGTTTTCTAATATTTAACCATGCAATTCCTTAAATGCTAGAAATT
>LPNX010526840.1:76332-93407 GCA_001517045.1 Pseudotsuga menziesii | reverse complement strand
ACCTTATTCCTATCTTATCCTTCCATAAAACCATTAATATTCACCACTTTCATAATAAATATGGGTTTATAATTACTATTTTCCAAATCATTTATTTTTTGAGTATTTTGAGTGAATTTGTGGTTAATTATTGAGAAAAAATAACATATTTTCATTATACTTTAAAGTGGGGTGAGTTTGGTGATGTTTACAGGTGTATTTGAAGACTTTAACAAGCTCAAAAGTGACCACCTAGCCTTAGATTCGAATTTCATCTTCTAGATGTGAGCTAACTTCAAGAAGAAGATCATGGAAATGTGGAGAGAATATCTCATCCAATATTTGTTGAGAGTTTGAAGGGATGAGTTGTAGATTTGTTGAGGATTTGAAGGGATGAGTTTTAGATTTGTTAAGAATTTTGAGGGATAAGTTGAGAGAATAGTGGATCTATAATTATGATCAGTTATCTTGAATTCATGTATAAATAGGAGGGATCTCTCCTTATTTTGGTTAGAGATCTCTCTAGTGGTTTGGAAGTAGAGAATAGTTTAGAGTTAGTCATAGAATGGATTTCTGATTGTAATCGAGATTATGCTTTCATGCAAATCATGTACTCTTCCATGTTAATATAGATTTTCAGCACTTTCTTTCTTATGAGTTGTTATGTTTTTCTTATGAATTGTTAGTATAGATTTACCTTGTGCTCACAAGTTAAAGTCGATTGCTTTATACCAGTTTATTTCATACAATTTCAGTCTTGCTTTATCAAGTTAATTTATCCAATTTTATGTTTTCTGCAATTAGATTTATTTCCATACAATTTCCTGTTTTCGTAACTTAGATTCAAATTAGGTTGTAGAATAGGTTAGAAATACTCTTCCCCTGCATATATTTTGTAGGTATCTCATAGGTTTATGCTCTCTCTGGGTTGACAATTAAATCGTTGGATATCTGTTATAATTTGTTTAATATTTTACACCAACAAACCACATAAAAATATCGGTGTGTTGATCTACAATTTGTTTGTATCAATGATTTCTTAAAGTTTTTGGTCTATGTGGAAATATCCTTATTTAGTCAAACATGGTCATAGAGCACTTAGGAAGACATGCTCCCGTTGTTGATCAAAATCTTGAACTAGTGTAAATATATGTATTAAATTATTTATGGATTTTTATATTTTTCTGTATTTTCTAGATGAGATAGTTGTTCCATTGCATCTATAGCATTGATTTCAGTTTGAAACATTTTTTGTTTCACTAGAAAAGGTTTTTGTTTGCCCAGTATATGACCATTTTACCATATTTAGAGTTTGATTTCAAATTTTTATTTTTTGTTTGTGTTTGGAATTGTAAAAGTGGCTTGCAACACAAAAGAAAGGATACTTGATAAATCACACTCTTAGCAACAACAAAAATAACAACACTGGTAACAAGAACAACAACAACAATAGTAGTAGAAATGATAACAACAACAACACAAACAATAACGTCATATATTTTGATTATTTCACTTGTTTGAAAGTTACTTTACTAAGAGGTCATCAATAGTATATTTGAACCCAAAATCCAATGGACCATTTATCTAAAATCTGACCACAATGTGTCTAAAATCTGACAAAGCTATTTTTTAAACGTCAGTGTAACTACGTCAGATATCCGACTACAAAACCATTTGTAGAATTTTGACAAAGAGACATAAAAGTATCTGTGCCTTTTATTTGCCAATAATGTTGACTAATAGTTGAATATATGATATATAGGGCATAGAATATTCAAGAAGATTGCATTGAAAATACAACACAGTGGATGCTTAAGTCGACGTCAAGTTTCATTTACATGGATCGAATATCTGACTAAATATGTCATCGGAGGTTTGGAAAAATCGTTGAAGGTATCCTGATATGAGTATCAAATCCGACGAGAAGGGGTCGGATATACAATGAGGCTTTTTCGTGGGAGGTATTCTTATTGGCTTAGTAAATCCAACGATTAGTACTGGTTTTAGAAAAAAACATAAAACTGTCTGGTTTAATTTTACCTTGATGCTAGTATTGGAAAAGAGTTGGATGGCTTTGATGTCAAGTTTCTTTTAAAGAATCATTTGAAATTTTTCAAAAGTATATGATGGAAATACATTGGGCCAATTTAAATATTGATGAACAAAGTTAAAATGTATCATCAGGCCTATTTGAAAGATTTCTAGTAAGATTTTTTTAAAATTCGAATAATCACCCTTGATCAGTAATTGGATATGAATCTCTATATTGTTGGTTAATAAGGTAAAAAGTGTACATATTTATGGGCTCGAATCCAGAACTTATATGTCTTTGTCCTGAATAATGGCTTCTTATTAAATATTGAATTTATTGGATTTTCTCTTTGAAATGAAATGTAATGTCTTGAAACTTGACCAATTGGAATATATTGGAATGCGTAGGATTGATTCCCCAGTATTTGACAATAAAGGTGTTAGGTGCCAAGGGTCATTATATTCACTTACTCTTAGCGAGGTTGAAGGATGTGAAATCCTTATTTTTAGCTTGATTTGATATTTTATATTTACATGATATGCTTATTAAAAAATGAACAAATGATGAAAAAGAGAAAATTCTTTTGATTGAACTTCGCTCCAAGAATTATTTTTTTTTCGCTCCAAGATAATTTTTGAATTCCCTTGACCTGGTTTAGCCACTGGTGGTTTTTGGACCCATTCCAGATCCAATCAAATATCCTTCTAGGGACTTTTGTATCTTCCAGATGGTTTTTCTGCTGGTGGCAATATCTTTGCAGCTCAATTCGTGGGAAGTTTCTGGCCATTCTCGTTCTCTGACAAAAGGATTGGTTAGTGGCTCTTGGATTGGTTCTTCTCCTGAGATGGATTGGTTTTATTTTGGGATTGAATCATAAAGGAGTGATATCCATCTAGACTACTTTCTATTTGCCTCCAAGATCTTTGTTCTGTAAATTGTGGAGATTGGTCTCCTTCTTGACCCATGCGTGGGTTGATTAGTGAGCAAGGTTCTCTTCTCAGTGTTTTGAGTTCTGAAGAGGGACTTGTTCTCTGTCTTTTCTTCCTTAGATTCAAGTCCCCACTAGATTAGTCCTTGGTCTCATTGTTTTCATAGTTTTTGTGGCTTCCATCTCTAGCTATCTACCTTTGTGGGTTGGCTACTGAGAATCCTGTATTCGCTGCAGTATGGCTTCTTCTATGTGATTTTCCTTCCAAGTTTGATCTTCTTTTGGAGCCTCTTGATCCGTTGTGCTCTTTGTGTGGGGTTTTTGAGGCCTTCTTGAAATTTCCTGAGCTCTTTTGGCGGTGCAGATGGATCCTCTCCTTCCTCTTCCTCCAGATCTAGTGGGTTTCAAGAAATTGATAGCTACTAGTGGCAAAAGGATAGGGGGCCTTGCTAAAAAGTTTGTGAAGAAAGTGGATATCTTGTCAGTTGAATTACCTGCTGACCACACCTACCGTTCAGCCTTACATATTGCAAAATGAGGGTTAATAAAAAAATTCACTGGACTTTGGCCTTCTCCAAAGACCATTGATGTATGGGTGCAGAGAAACTGGTGTCCCTTAGTTGCTGAGCGTATTCGAAACCATTTTGTCGTTCGTGGCTATTATGTCTTCATCTTTGAATCTCTTGAGGACCGTGATATTATCTTTCAAAATGGTCCATACTTCATGATCCCTCAGGGGCTCTACTTGAACAAGTGGACCCCTGATTTTGATCCCTCTCAAGATGTTTCGTCTGCGGTCTCGGTTTGGGTTAGGATCCCTCACCTTCCCTTACACTGTTGGAACTCAGAATCCCTTGAATAAATTGGGAACACGCTTGGTAAATACATTGATAAGGTTGACCAGAAAGACCAATTTTATTGTGCAAGGATTTGTATAGAGGTTGATTTGGACATTGGCCTACTTGAGGCAATCAATTTAACTATCGCTGAGTGGTCACATATCTAGGAATTGGATTATGAACAAATTCCATTTAAATGTAGATTCTGCCATGGTTACGACCATTTTGCCTGCAACTGCAAGAAAAATTTTGATGATGAAATTGAACAAGTGAAAGATGCCAAGTGGACCCAAGTTCAAAAAGAAGGAACCTCTGAGGGACCTAGAAAGAAGGGTAAATAAAAATCTGGGACTGGAGACTCTATTATTGGGAAAAATCCTCCTCGGGATGTTGATACCTCCAATGGACATTCTAATCATTTTGTTGTTCTCAGTTCTTCTAAAGATATTCTTGAAGAAGGAGAATTACAGCAAATTGATGGGCTCGTGATGGAAACTGAAGGTATACTAACCCCCGATCAAGCATGTCCTCCTTTTTCGAACCCTCCAAGGGTTGGAGATCCTATCCTTGTCCCTCTTGGGGATAGGTATCCTCCTTCTTATGTCAACATTGCTGGTAAAAAATTGACTGTCAGCTCTGGTTCTTCGAATGAAGAATCTATTAAGTTCTCCAAAAACACCGGCAGAAAGACTTAGAAGGAAATTCATGAAGAAGAGGTCAAGAGACTTAAGATGCAAGGAAGTCAATCCACCATCGAAATGTCTTATAGGAGGAATAAGTGAACTAGGCCTCCAAAGGGAGTAGCAACTCCCTTTGATCTAGGTAAGTAATGGAGTTGGTCTCTTGGAACTGCAGGGGATTGGGGAACCCATCCAAAGCACAAGTAGTCAAAGATATATTGAAAATGGTACCGTCAGAATTTCTCTTGCTCCAAGAGACCAAAATTGAGGAGGAAGCTCTTCTTCTCCTTAGCAAAAACAAATGGAGATCCACCTCGGGCAAAGTGTTCAGTGCTAGAGGCACCTGTGGAGGACTATCCACTTTATGGAGTGCCGATAATTTTCAATTATTAAATTTTTATGCCACTCAAAAATGGATATTCATAGAGCTCTTTGACTCTGCCAATAAGATCTCCGTCACTCTCTTTAACCTTTACATGCCAGTTAATTATGTTGAAAAACAAGTTTGTTGGAGGGCGCTATCAGAGTTCCTTGAGTCCTTATCTCCTATTAAAATAATATTAGCAGGTGATTTAAATATCTCATTAGCACCGAATGTAAAAAAAGGTGGTCTGAGAGGCAAGGATTTTATGCACGATTCAGTTGAGGAATTGATCCAAGATTGGAGTTTGACTGATTTGAAACCTAAGCAGGGTCATTTTACATGGTCAAATAATAGGGTGGGCGCTGCATGCATTTCATCTAGACTCGACCAATTCCTTGTTCACAGTTCTTTAATTGATGAAAAAAAATAATCTCAACAAAAATTTTACCCAAGTTATCATCAGATCACCATCCAATCTCTCTGCTGTTTGAAAAGGAAGACGAATTAGGGCCAGCCCATTCAGGTTCAGACCCCTCTGGTTAGAGAGAGTTGGGTTTATGGATTTTGTTTCCTAGGCATGGTCCCAGTATGTAGCTAGCTCTCCTAGTTTTGTCTAGGAACATAAATTGAAGAATACCAAACATGTGCTTAAGCTTTGGGCCAAAACTCCTCTCCCCACCCCAACTTCTAGCAAGATAGACAGAGTATCAGAACTAGCAACTCTTCAATTTGATATGGAAGATAAAGACATTTACTCTTCTCTTTTAGCTCTGGAGAAATTGGACCAGTCCAACACCTCTCAATATTTTAGACATGAAGAAGAAAACCTTAGGCTAAAGTCTCGCTGCCTCTGGCTGAAGTCAACTGATCGGAACAATGCCTATTTTCATTACCAATGCAGGATTTTCCTCTCCAAGAATCATATCTTAGAAGTGTCCACTAAAGATGGGGTTATAATAACAAGTCAGGAGCATTTAAAATAGTCTGCTCACAAGCACTTTCAACTCCTTTTTCAGGATGATGGTGGTACAGATGAGGTTGTTTCTTTTGAATACTTGGAGAATGTTCCTTCTCTTGTAAGTGTAGAGGAAAACTGTGTTCTTATGAAACCCTTTTCTGAGTTGGAAATTGTTGAGGTTATCTGGGCCATGGAGTTAGACAAGGCTCCTAGGCTAGATGGATTCTCCTTCCATTTTTATAAAGTATGTTGGCCCATCATTAAATCAGATTTAGTTCGAATGGTGACCGCCTTTCAAAGAAAAACAAAGCTGGGAGGATGCACAAATTCTACATTTCTCGCTCTCATCCCTAAGGAAGTTAATCCTTCTTCCCTTGATAGGTTTTATCCTATTTTGTTGTGCAATGCTTCTTACAAGCTTCTAGCTAAACTTTT
Organism: Pseudotsuga menziesii; assembly: GCA_001517045.1. Classification (NCBI taxonomy): domain Eukaryota; kingdom Viridiplantae; phylum Streptophyta; class Pinopsida; order Pinales; family Pinaceae; genus Pseudotsuga; species Pseudotsuga menziesii. The sequence goes on along the minus strand of LPNX010526840.1, from coordinate 87,192 downwards.
AGCCAACAGATTTAAGCTCCTTCTTGGAAAACTGATCTCTCCTCTCCAAGGGGGATTTGTTAAAGGCGTACATCTAGTGGATAATGTTATCGAATTTCAGGAAGCCCTTCATTCAAGCTCTCAAAGGAAGGAGAAAGGTATGTTAATTAAGTTAGATACGAAGAACGCTTTCGATAGATTTAAGCTTCCCTTTATCTATGATGTCCTTCTCTCTTTTGGTTTTAGTTCGGAATTTGTAAATCTGATCAAAGCTTGTACTAATGGGCCTTGGATTGCTCCATTAGACAATGGTAGAACTTTTGACTTTTTTAAAGCTTCTAGAGGTCTTCTCCAAGGCTGCCCGATGTCTCCCTTCTTATACATCTTGATGGCTGAAGCTCTTAGTAGAAAAATTGTAGTGGANAATGATGATGTCATCATTCCATTTTTTCAGGTATTTCTTGTTTTTGGGGTAGCGGGGTCCGTCAAAAGTATGCCGAGTGGGTACCCGTTGGATGCGGAATTTAATTCTGCATCCAACGAGCTCTCCCGATCAAAATTTGAGTAAAAACACAGGGAGATATGTCAAAAATACAAACAAAAAAAGTATTTTTGTTTATGATACCTATCCCCAAATTTATATTAAAAAAGTGTTTAAGACCTATACGGTATTTCAAATTTAAAGAAATTTCATTGGCTAACACATGATGACATGGAATTTGAATAAAAGTTAAAAGGCCCATTTTGAGTTGAAATTTCCTCTAATGAAGGAAGCTAGTTATATTCCAAGCATCAGAATTGCTAGGGGCGTGGACCCAATCAATCACGCCATTTTTGTTGATGACTCCCTTATTCTAGGTGGGGCCTCCATGAATATAGCTAGGGATTTTGATGAAGTTCTCAAAAAATTCTGTCAAATATCAGGAGCATTGATAAACAAAAGCAAAAGTGTTTTATATGGATGGAATGTTGACCAAATAACAATTCTTCGAATTGCAGAATACTTAGGCTTCCCAAACTTCGATAAGTTGGAAAAGATTAAGTACTTGGGTCTTCCCTTAATCCTTGGGTCTTCCCCTCCCTCTCTGGTTGGATTTTATTGCAAAATTAAAAGCTAATATCACTTCTTGGGGAGGTCATTGGCTAACCAAGGCTGGTAAATTGATCCTGGTAAAGGCTATTCTGTCAGCTTTTCCTACTTTCCAATCTTCTTTGATACGGGATCCTGAGAGTATTCTAGCCTAGATCTCTAAATTTATGTGAGATTTCCTCTGGTCGGGTGGTAAAGGATGCCAAAACAAGATGCATTTGGTAAGTTGGGAATTCGTCAAGCGCCTGTTTTCAGTAGGTGGCCTTCAAATACGGGATCTTGGTCTGGCTAATCTAGCATTGAGTGGTAAGTTATGATTTGGCAGCTCTTTGAGGATAAAAATCATCCTTTTAGTAAAAATTTTTGAATGAAGTATATTAAGGGTGGCTCTATAAGATCTATCTCTTCTTCCAACACTCCTCCTGGAACTTCTATTTGGAACTCTTGTAGGAAAAGTATTGAATTCTTTACCCAACAGTTATTCAGAATTCCTGGAAATGGGAAAAGTATCCTTCTCTAGGAGGAAAAAATATCCGATAACCCTCCTCTTTCCTTCGCTCTTCTGCTAACAGAGATTTTGAATTGGGAAAAAAATAAAGGACTTATCCGATTGGTTGATATCTACAGTTGGGATTGTTCTGGTAATTGGACTGGTTGGTCTCTTCCAGATCTTCCTGTTGGCTTAGTTCCCAAAAAAAATCTGCTGCTCAACTCTCTTTCAGGTCTTTCCCTTATCCACATCTCTCAGAAGGATATATGGGGTTGGGGCCATGATGGTTTTTATACAGCTGCTAAAGGATTCAACGCTCTTCTACCTCCCTGTTGCTCATCTTTTCCTCCTACGATTTGGAAATCAGTTTGGTTTTCTCTCTGTCAGCCGAAGGTAAATTTTTTTACATGGCTTGTTTTAAATAAAAAGATTTTGACTAGAGACTCCCTCTCAAAATGAGGTTTTCTTGGGACTTTCTGATGTTGTTTATGTAAAAAAGAAGTGGAGACAGCAGACCATCTTCTAGTTGACTGTGATTTCTCCAGAAATTTTTGGAATTTGGTCCTTCAAGGTATCAACTGCACGCCTCTCCCTCAGTCTTCAGTAACAACTCTTCCTCAATTCTCAGCAACAACATTATACTTAGCATGGCACGTCCGGTGACCATCAAAGTCGAGCTCTGCAATAATGCACTCACATTAGCATTTGGTTTATAAATTTACGTGGTGGGCTATTTGGTTGGCCAAAAACAGTTGCATATTTAATGATCAAACTCCTATCATCCAGAACGTGGTCAACTCCTCCAAACGGTGGTTTATAGAATCTTCTGGTATGATATCACAGTCTCCCTTAGCCTCAATGGGGTTGAGATCTTGTTTACCAGTTTTTGGGATTAACTTGAAAAGCATCAAGACAGTCAACCAACCATCTTGGAGATTTCATGGAAATAAGGATGCTCTCAACAAAATTTGGATGAATTCCTCCGCAGCTGTAATTTTCTTCGATGGAACTTCAGAGGGGGATCCCGGGGCCTCTGGTGTTGGTGGCTTGGTATTATCCCCTGACAGATTGACCATTTTTAGATTTTGTTGGGGACTAGGAGCATTGTCAAATAATCAAGCTGAAAGCTATAGCCTTTTCATGGCAACTTAGATTGCTAAGGAGAATGGTTATAAGTCTGATCAAATATTTGCTGACTCAAAGATCCTAATAAAATTTTTAAATTCATTTGATTGTTTCAATAATTCTTCCCTGAACATTTTACTGCAGAGAATTCAAACTAGATTGAAAGAATTTGAGATGGTTGAATCCTTCCATATACTCCGGGACTTAAACACTATTGCTGATGCCCTGGATAATAAATCTTGTCTTCTTCCACAAGGATTTCTTATTGTATAAATAATATATAAATTCTATGATCAATGATGCTAAGAAGAACAACAGGAAATAGATCTTTCTACTAAGAGTTCTCACAAGCATACACAGGAAAAATAGAGAGAAGAAAAGAGACTGAATCACATGAATGAAGAGATGAATATTGGTGTGTATCCTTCAATTGAATAATGATGAATAATAGTGTACATAAATAGTACATCCCTCATAGGAAAGTCGAATTGTATGGAGACAACTCATAAAGCTCAAAAGGATGACTTACCAAAATATAACAAACCCCCATAAGTGGCTAAAGCACTTCCCAAATCTATCAAGGACCTCATGAGTTGGAAAAAGCATGAGTGAGTTGCCAAGGAGATGGTAAAAAACATGCTAATCCTAGAAAATGGAGGAAATGTCATGAAGGATGGGTTGGAAACAAAAGCACCCAGTTTCCTAGTTTGACTAGCTTTACCTTATCCATAGAAAAGCAGAAAAGGAAGAATAAAGTAGAATCTGTTGTAAAGTGCTGTATACTAATTCTGGATGGTCAAAAGGTGGTCAATATCAACCCAAAATTAGAAATAAATCATTCCTAGGATATAGATGGCATGTATTGACTTTAAGGTGCAAGTGGATGCCAACTAATTATGCTAGTGGGTGAATAATTAATCAAATAATGATTAATTATTTTATCCTAAGTTATGAGTGGGTTTAATATATTCCAACACCCCCCTATAAGTTTGACTTTATGATGGTATGAAAACAAAAAATATAGATGCATATAGGGCTCAGCAACAAGGCTATGGTCACCCTTTAACAATTATTATGTCCAGAAAAGTGAGGAAAGAGGCAAAACCACATGGCGAAAATCCTCCTTCAAGAAAGGAAAAGGCACAAAATTTTGAAATAATATGTCTTCAACATATCCTTATCTTAACTTGAATTAGATTAGTGAACTAATTCTGGATGGAAGACTTGTTGAAGAAATCATGAAGTCCATGATCATGCGCTAGAGTGTAGAACCCGCAAGAAGGAAGAGGAGAGACTCCTTGTATCTCATCATCTGATGAAGTATGAGAATTATCTGAATGTTTCTTGATGCTTTAAAACTCTGATATGCAAACATAATCTGAAATGGAAAAGAGATCTGTGCATACTCCTTCCCAAAGAGTACAAAAATTAAGACAATTTATTTCACACCCAATTCCCTGAATAGCTGCAAAATTGTGATGTGAATCACATGTCAATATTCCAATCTGATGTATAACCTGTTTGGATCTTAAAGAGGTTGATAAAAATATTATATATAACAAATATTATCATATGGAAAAACAAGGACAAATGCTTCAGTTTCTCCATGTGGATATAGGGCTAGACTAGGAAAATTATAAGCAACTGGGGAAAACTGATAGGTGTAAAAATCTGAATGATGGATGCGCATAAGATCTGAACCATAAGTGTTTAGAATAGATCCAAAATTTTTTAATATCATTCCAAATATGAATAAGGACATGGATAACCATCCACTGAAAGATAGGAAAGACTTCAAACCATGTAAGATAAATATCATTGCATAAGAGACCAATGGGGAATCAACTAGTGAGCTTGGGATTTGTATAGTCTTTGGATTATTCAGAGGTATGGTAGATGGTATTGATGGTGGAATTATATGTGTCATGACATGCATATCATCCTGTAAACAATCTTCTAAATCAGATATACAATCTTGTGAGGAAGAGCTGCTCAAAGGCAAGTCAATATCTAGTGAAAAATCATAATTCTTGGGAGATGAATCTAGTAGACTGAGAGGAGGATCATCAAAGAAGGGTTATGATATTTCTGATTATGATATATCAGAGACTAAATCTATATTAGAGACATGAGAAAAGGAGAGAACTCTGGAACTCAAAGCATAATTTATATCACCTTGGAACTGCGCAGTATGGCATTGTTCTGAAGAATCAACAAGCTTTTCTAGTTCATCTGGAACTTCGATCTTGTGCTTCTCAAGAAAATAAGACATGATGCCCATATTATTATTGAAACATTTATTCTCCGAATTAAAACCCTTTCTGCAATAATAACACTTGGATGTGCTCCCTTTCTTCTTAACTTTCTTCATTAAATCTTCATATGAATCTTCATCTTCAATTTCTGACTTTGGATTCTTCATAATTTGCTTCTCTTTTGATTTGTGATTCTTGCTTCCTTGAAACAAGAGAGCATGATACTTTCTCTTGGGAGAATTAAGAACACCCATATGGATCAATTTATCCTTCTCTTTTTTTAGTGAATCAAGAAAAGAATTTAAAGAAGGCATTTTCCACTTAGGAACAACAAGCCTAGTAGCATGAAAAGTAGACACAAAAACTGAGTGATCAGGACCCAATTTCGAAAGAATGGAAATGATTAATTGATCCTCTTCTTTCTCAATCCTACATTGCTTGAGAATTAGAGCTAGATATTTGAACTTGGTGAAGAAACCCTCAAGAGATCCGAAATTGCTTGGACTCAGTGAGAATAACTCAATCTCCAATTGATGCACTCTTAGCTCATCTCGAACTCCAAAGAGAGACTCCAATTAAGTCCATACTTGGTTTGGAATGATCAAACCATATAGATGAAAGATTAGAATAGGATAAATAGAGAGGCAAAGCAATCCACAGGCTTTATCCAACCTATTATGCCACTTAGCTTTCTCAATCACAGCATTGGGTTCATTCTCCAAAGCTAGAGTAACTCTGTACAATCCTCTACTACACAATAGAATGAAGATTTTGGCTTTCCATTCATGGTAGTTGAAGGGAGTAAGAATTATTGATGAAGGAGAATCCATATTTCTGAATTGATGTGCTCAAGAAAAAACACTCTGTAACCTGCAAAACAAACCAGGAGAAAATCTTGCAAGCCAGACAAGCTCTTCTTCAGAGAGGGATAGGAGACTAGATGTGCTCCTTAACACTATAGAACTTGATCAACCATTTTGCTATGATACCATGTAGGATATGGCAAGGTTGTGCTCTATGTAGCTCTGATACCATGTAGAAATAATAGATCAATTCTATGAGGAATGATGCAAAGAAGAAGCACATGAAATAGATCTTGCTACTAAGAATTCTCACAAGCATACACAGGAAAAATAGAGAGAAAAAAAGAGACTGAACCACATGAATGAAGAGATGAATATCGGTGTGTATCCTTCCATTGAATAATGATGAATAATAGTGTACATAAATAGTACATCCCTCATAGGAAAGTCGAATTGTATGGAGACAACTCATAAGTCTCAAAATGCTGACTTGCCAATATATAACAAACCCCATTAGGTGGCTAAAGCACTTCCTAAATCTATCAAGGACCTCACGAGTTGGAAAAATCATGAGTGAGTTTTCAAGGAGATGGAAAAAAACATGCTAATCCTAGAAAATGGAGGAAAATTCATGAATGATGGGTTGGAAACAAAAGCACCCAGTTTCCTAGTTTGACTAGCTTTACCTTATCCATAGAAAATCAGAAAAAGCAGAATAAAGCAGAATCTATTGTAAAGTGTTGTATACTAATTCTGGATGGTCAAAAGGTGGTCAAGATCAACCCAGAATTAGAAATAAATCATTCCTAGGATATAGATGGCATGTATTGACTTTAAGGTGCAAGTGGATGCCAACTAATTAAGCTAGTGGATGAATAATTAATCAAATAATGATTAATTATTTTATCCTAAGTTATGAGTGGGTTTAATATATTCCAACACTTAGCATCAATGGGGCAGCCAGTTATTTTCATTCTCTTCCGTAATGGTGCTTCTTGCAGTTTTAATTTGTATTTGTTGGGAGATTCCCTCTTCTCACTAAGGCTCCCAGCAGTCTATTGTTTTTTTGAATAATGTAACTTGGTTGATTGGTATTTCCAAAAAAGACCAGCATCCTTCTTCAAAATAAAATTAACCGTTTTGTTATAAAAAAAATGAACCAATGCACATGTTGAAATATGCCCCAATGGCAATCAAGGGTTTTCAAAATATTAAATGGTAATGCCTTAAGAGTTCCATATTGTTTATCCAATGCGGGTCTTTTAAAGATCAATTAAAATATTAAATTCCCTCGATGGAATATTTGGATTTACCCCAAGGTATTAGCCATTGAGCCTTCGAGCCTCTTTGAAAATTTGAATGTACCTTTTAAATTTCTGCCCGATGACATGTTTCAAAGAGCTTGATGGCATATTTAATTTTGGCTTGATGTTATTATTTCAATCACCTCAATAAATGTTTTAATTTTACCCCTATGGTAATGTTGGAAAAGACCATACTAATGGCTTATCGATTGGGATTCTTTTAGAGAATAATTCAAAATGTTTAAAAAGTGTTTGATGGTTTAAAAAGTGCACTGATGGAAAGCCATCAAGACACTTTGAAAGATTAATGAACAAATTGAAAAGTGCATTCTGGAAAGTCATTGGATTTATTTGAAAGATTGAATTACAAGTTTGAAAAACCCTTGATGGCAATCCATTGGGGGTTTCTAAGGATCAAATGAAATCTCCAAAAAGTGTCTTATGGCTAGCTATCTATTCTATTTTGAACATTGGGAGACTTAAAGTTCAAAATGGTATGATAGGAAACCATTAGGCCTCTTTCCAATACGAATGGTAAAGAATAAGAATGTTTGTGGGAATCATGTGGGAATCGGCCCTGCTATTGATACGAGTTAAATTGTTTGTTGGTAATGGAGGGTAAAAACTTTGTTTTATTTTTAGTTAATCATAGAAATTGTGCCAATGCTCAATTAGAAGAATTTTGAGTTAAAATGGGTCTCATAAGAAAAAAATATATATTTTGAGGTTAAAAATGGGCCTCAAAACAAAAAATGTACTATCAAGATAAAATTAATAAGAGAGGATTGATGATAATGTCAACCATAAGGGTAAATAGTTTGGAGTGAAAGGAAACAAAATATATATTGTTTTCTATCGTATCTTCAACTTTTCTCCTTGTAGGCTTACTCAATCTTTGAATATGAGCACTTGTTTGACGCATAATTAATTTATGCATCCAACCAGTACCATTCGATATTCTTTTGGTAGGGCCCTAGTAGGAAAAATATTTTGAAATACATTAAAAAATAGTTATTACATCCATTGAGTGTCCATTTGGGATACTTCTGACAGACTCAAAATACATTAAAAAAAACTATTTCCTTGAAAGAAACATGTTTTCTTCTTCTTCTTCTAATAAGTATTTTGAGTTTTTTTTAATTAGGGGTCTATCGAAAGTATGATGAGTGGGTACTCGTTAGATCATGAAAAATTAACTCTACATCCAATGGGTGCTCACACTTAAAATTTGAGTAAACCTACAAGCATATTGGTTGAAAATACAAAAGAAAAAAAATCCCCTATAACTCTTTTATTATTAGTTGAATTATCATATTATTATTTTCTTTGGGAGACCATAGTATCATAGTAGGTATTAAACTATACTCCAAAGCCTTTTGTCTTAGGATTTAAATGAGCATACATAAATTAATCAGAAGAGGGAACATATTCACATAGCAACAAATTTAAGATAGACACACAATATTTATGTGGAAAACCCAAAATTAGGAAACGCCACCATAATAGATATATTATATCCCTTGACCTAAACTAACCAAGCTAGTCCAAGTGAGATATCCACCACTCACCTCCAGGACAATTTACAATGGAGCCTCCTCAAGCCTTATAAAGGATTCTTTAAATGCAATACGATGGGACAATACCATGGGTAACAAAAAACCATGTGTTGGACCTAAACCACATTTGACTCATTCCTGAATCAAGGTAAACCCTGACAATCCCCCCTTTAATCTTGAATTGGGGATCTCATATACACCCCCCAATCACCTAGGTCTATCCTTCAACTTTATTGGTGAGTTACCAAGGGTATGAATGCCTTACCAAGTCTTACATCCATATGCCCATTTACATGCAAACTTCTCCATTAATTTTTCTCATGTTTCTTCATGGTGACTACACCATCACCATCCATTGCTTCATCCTCTCACTTTTCCATGCTTTATTTCTTTCTTGTCTTCCACCATGATTTTGGTACCTACATCTAGCCTTATCATTGATGTCCATATAAAAATAATCCATATAACATATTACATGGGTCTTCAACCATTGTAACCGCAAGTTCTCTAGGAATTCTCTTCACATACATGGTTCATCAATCTAGGTTCCATAATTGAGATTAAACCATATCACATTCCTACCACAATAGAAGACTCGACCTCTCTGATCCACATCAAATTAAAATAGGCTACGAGTACACCTTCCACCCTCGTACCTACCCAGTGGTTCATTCCACACTTGATGCAACATCCCTTCTCTGCACATAAAAGGGATACCTTGTGCTTCTAGAACCCAAGGAAATTGCATTCTAACTAGGAACCCAAAAATTTTGCTAGGGTGCCGGGTACCACCGAACATGCACCCCAGAGTTAATTCAAAAATAGGGTACAACACAATGAGCAAGAATATGTGCCTAACCATGGCTCTCATGCCATTTATTAGGATTTAAACAAGCATACATAAATCAATAATTAGACACCACATATTCACATACCAACACATTTAAGATAGACTGTAATATCTCGTTTTTAACCCCAATTGCAATAAAATTTTATATGATGTAAATACCATTATTAAATCATGGTGAGGAGCTAAAGGCCAAGGCCCCACCATGGATTTAGTGTTTTTATGTATTGGCAATTAAAGTCGATACCTATGTTTATTGTGCTAGCCATGCACAATGTAAATTTGAGACATCATGTAAATATGCAATTAATAAAAATTACCTACAGCTAGTTATGTCAAGGCAATAAAAAGATGGGGACATGATTTCACAAGGAATAGGGAGGGAAAATATTCAAACCCTTGAGCCAATAGGGTAAATCCAAATGTCAATGGGAGAACCCATAAAGCTTTCAACTACCTATTTTTTTCTTATTCACCCAATCATTTATTTTCTTCCAGAAGTTGGATGGGGTAGTTAATCCCTTGGGAAGGGAAGAGTATGGCAGTGAAAAATTGTATTGGGGAAGCCATCAGTTTTTGTTTATTGGGCAACTAAATACCAATAAATGAATTCCCAAGCCATTATTCATGGACGTCTTTCATTTTCCTCTTGCAGCTAGAGCTAGTTGGGAGTTTCCCTCACAATTTTTGTTGTTTTCCTCATTTTTCCATACCTAGAAATTCATTTTTGGTATTGCTCAGTGAATGGGATAAGAGATCCACAATTTTGGGGTTTTAAGAGGTCATTTTTTCCCCTGCAATGTCCATGAACATTTTTTGAAAATGGATTTTCTCTCCCAAGGTTTATTTTCCCTATCTACCATTTCATTTTGGTTCCCAGGACGTTTTCCTTCATGCCCAACATTTGTATTTTGCCGTATGTGCACCCTTGTTTTGGTCTGAAATACTTAGGAGTCGAAGAGGCCCAAAATTGGGTTGATAAACCTAGTGAAGAGAGGAACCTCACAAATAGATCAAGAGGGGCTGGAAAATCTTCTATGCACACCGTGAAGAGCACTAGAAAGGAAGGTATGTCTTGAGGGTTTGTGCAGCAGTGAAGGGAATACTTCCTTGTGTTGCATGTGTAGGTATTGTGGATTCCAAGCTATATAGATCTGATGTAGGTGTCCATAGCTCTATGGTTGATCTCACTATCTTATAAATTCTCCCTTATCATCCTGATAAACCCAACTATAATTGGCTTGGTTGAGTTTTAATATGTTTTGGCTATGTGTGAGCCTATTGTTCCCTAGTTCCTTGTGGAAATCATCCCAGCTCGGGGGTGGCAATGGTGTTGATAGATTGATGAGCACACTGGCCTATTATTGGCTGGAACATTACAGTGACATAGCTAGTTGTGGGAAAACTCATT
>LPNX010526840.1:64284-76089 GCA_001517045.1 Pseudotsuga menziesii | reverse complement strand
ATAAGTGCTCTTTTGAATTTAATTCCTGCAATGTATTTGTTTAAGAATTATGATGAACATATGAATGTGTTGAAATGTTTTTGCTTCCACTGTATATTTGCATTTTCTATACATCTGCATATGTATGTTTTATTTCAATGTATTATATTGTTTATGTTCATGGGGTTGGGTCCCCGATTACGATAGATAGCAACAGTGTAGTCGTGTTCTCTCCTCGGTGAGGTAGAGGGGAGGGGATGTGACATAGACACACAACATTTACGTGAAAAACAAAAAACCATAAAAGACCACCATAATAGATCTATTATCTCCTCACTACAAAAAAAACCTGTGATTAGCGTCTCTTTTAGCTTCCTTTTTAGTGTCCACTATCACTTTTAGTATATTTTTCATCATCTCTTGGACACAGTGGGTGCTTTTCCATGGGATGGCATTTTTAATGGCATTATTTGTGTCCCTTTTTAAAAGTTGGCACCATTTTGGACGCTAATTGGCATCCCAATTAGTGTCCCAATTATCGTCCCAATTAGCATCCCAATTAGCGTCCCAATTAGCATACCAATTAGCATCCCAACTAGTGTCCCTTTTTAAAAGTTGATGTTATTTTGGATGCTAATTAGCATCCCAATTAACGTCCCAATTAGTGTCCTAATTAGAATCATAATTATCATCCCATTTAGCATCCAAATTAATGTCCCAATTAGCGTCCAAAAAAACATATGATATAACTCCAAGAATAGCCTCCAAAAAACGTCTTGAATAGCATAGCACCATATATTATTCTAGGGTTAGCGACAGGAATTGTGCCATGAATTTCGACAAGAAAAAAATCCAGTATAGCACCAAGTATAGAGCCAGGAATTGCGCCTAGGAAACATCCAACATAGCTCTTGGTATAGATCCAGGTATAGCACCTGGAATAATGCCAAAAAATTCTAAAGGAACCACGCTAGGTTTAGAGCTAGGAATTGTGTTCGGAAAAAGTCTGACATAACATCAAATATATCAATGTCAATGTCAATGATCATGATTCATGTGATAGTACTTTCAGATCTTGATTTATCATAGTGGCATGTAAATGATCGTAATCATGGCACTTTTAGGTCTTCATTAATTCTAATGAGGGGTAAATTACTTTAATGTCGCCTAAATTGCTCTAATGGCATTTGAGTGTCCCCAACAACATTTGATAGACCATAATGGCATCTAATTGGCCCTAACAACATGACGATGATGCATTGTGATAATTGTGATGGAGTGTATGGATATGATTTGATAAGTATAATAATATATCATCCATTGCTGTGAGGTAGTAGGGCTCCTTGCTCATTATTATCGCAATTATATTGATGATGAATACGATGACGACACCGATGTTGATTTATTGTATGATGATGATGACGATGTGGATGTCAACAATGATTGTGCATGTGGTATCAATTTTGGATCCTAATTGATTCTAATGGCACCTAAATGTCTGTAATGACATCTAAACAAACCTATTATCATCGAAATAATTGTAACGACATATAAATGAACTTAACAATTACATGAGATTAATCCGAATGTCGATGAGTGATTAAGAACACTAATGTCATATGAGGGACCATAATGACAATGATTTTGTTGATGATGTACTTAATAATGACGATCATGATGATAATTAGGATGATGATCAAGATGATGTTGTTGTACCATATGGAATTGATGATGATGATGATGATGACAACAACATCGATGTCCACGATGATGGTGCGTGTCATAATACTTCTGGATACTGCAGGACTTGAGATATTGGATTTAATAACAAGTAATAAAGTTTGTGAGGTGTTGACCATAAAAATATTGTTATCCATTTGGTTTTACATTAAATAATATTGTCATTGGTTTTAGTAGTTCCTCCACCCCCTCCCCCCCTACACCCCCCTTGCATAAAGGTAGTACAATACCACCTATCATGGTGCTACCAAAATGTCACCCTACAAGGTTGTTTTGGACAACCTCTCCATCCATACCCTCATTTTTACAAAGAACATCCAAGGCACAAGAGGTGGATATCAATTTTAACACAAAAACTAACTTCCTTTGTACTCTTAAGGAAATTTATTTGTACTCTTTGTACTCTTAAGGACATCAAAAAAATACTTATCATAATATTTTAATTCGTATGTCATGCATTCCATCCATGTGTCATTTAGTACTCACTCATTTTAGCCATCTCTTCACCTTAGATTAAAATTTGAAAAAAAAAGTTTACATTAAATTCAAAAACTAAAAACTAAAATGTGTGCATTCCATCCATGTGTTATTTATGTGTGCACATTCCAACCATGTGTCATTTAGTACTCATTTGTTTTAGCCATCTCTTCACCTTATATTAGAATTTGAAAAAAATCATTTTACACCAATTTCAAAAAACTAAAAATCCATCTGTGGGTGCCAAAACATGTCAAACTATCTGTTATTGGCATCATGGTCTTCAACGTTTTCATAGTTTACTTTAGCAAGGTACCACAGAGTGAAGGAGAGGGGAATGTGGTGTTGAGGGTTATATCATCCTTGGCAGCTTCACATTAATAAAAAAACTTACCCCTCATGGTTTCCTGCTATTGGCATTGTGGTCTTTAAAGTTGTCATTGTGGACTTTAGCAGGGTAGCATAGAGTGAAGGAAAGGGTAATGTGGTGTTGACGGCTTATATCATCCTTGGAAGGTTTACATGAAGAAAAGAAAACACCCATCAATGTTTCAAATTCGATGTATACAAACTCATGACTTGATTCAGAATTGATGCGACTGATGTTTACGAACTGGGGTTTAATGGCTAACATGGTTTTGATGCCCATGACATGTTCTAGGGATAAAAGGAAAGGAAATAGGCCATAACATATATTTATGAGCGGCTCACATGGCATGTTTCCTCACCTGGGGCATCGCACATGCCCATAATACATCATATTTATCCTCCAGTTTGATATGATGGTGATTTCAAGGTTCAAAAGACTTGATATGTTTCTTGGGGATAAGGGAATAGTTTGGTGCAAAAACCCAGGCTCTAAGTCCATGGAATCTATCCCCAAACATTACATTCCATGTGTGGGGACTTAAGCCACACCATAGGCCATGAATATGCAATATTTGCTATGTGAGTAAGATGGGGTGTCACGTTCGAAGGTTTAGTACACCAAGGATGGTTCTCACAACCCAAGTCATGTTCTAGGGTGAATGTTGTAACCAGGAATATTGCACCTTCTGTGGACAGAAGATGTTCCTCTGGTCTAAATGGTTCAAATCCAGAACAAATGAGTGAACGACAAAGGATGAAGACCTTCCCTGAATGTCGTAGACACTTGGAATGCTGCTTCGATAGTGAACCTGTGTACCTGCAAACAGATCAAACATGAAAACACATCAAAGATACCAGAAAATCATCTACTTATACATGTTATTAACTAAGGAATCGAACAACATGTACATGTGAAATCAAAACAATAGTAATGTGGGACGGAAATCAGCTTTGCATTAAAGATGTATGGAGAAGATTACAACCATTTCCTTAGTGTCAACAAGCATATCCATGATACAAACACTTCATCCCCATAGGCTCCAACTTTGATCTCTATGCTCTCCAATGGATTGGGCTAAGTGGTCAATCCAACAACATAATAATACCTCTATAGTTCTCCCCCTCAACTATGGACATGAGCTTGTATTTATAAAGCTCAATGGATAGGAATAGTTGAGAGAATTGTGGGTGAGGCGGCTCTAAGATCCTACCATGGGGGATCTCGAGCTCAACTGACCCATAATGATAGGGATAAGGGAGGACATGAGGCTCATGATCTAGAAGCCTCGAGAAAGTTCTCTTTTTCCCATTTTACCCAAGGTATCACTTTTCTTCTCTTATGACAGAGCAGTTTAGATGAGAAACACTTATGGACCAAAGACCATATGTGATGGTACTGCTTATGGAATATAGGATACAGGCGGTGCTGAGCAAGGTACCGCTCATGGGCCATAGGGAAAGCGTGGTGCTGAGTTTTTTCATGTAGAATTGATAGACATAGTAGGTTTCCACTCTAAGTGCTGGGATTAAGGGAAAACATGGAAGTTAAGGATCTTATCACATGGTGGTGACAGGATTTGGGTATAATAGAATGCCCCCCAAAGCATGAGACTTAAAGGGATACAATAAGCGAGAGCTTTGAGAGAACAAGTTGTCACTTCGAGGTGAAAATGTCAGCTTAATCGGAGAATGTCATCTAGTAGGAATCTGTAGTACATCAATATTTTTGACTCATAGACACATGTAACCAACTGATGGCTGTAGACCAATACAAGGCAGATCGATGGGAGGAATAAACAAGCATGGCTACTAGAATACAATGTAGATCCATGTGATAGAGGACTCAAACTTGGACATAGCTACCAGACATACATCGTAGATCTATGTCATACAAACACAAATTTGAGCGTAGCCACGACCATACAAATGTGGATCCATGCTAGATATACAATACTCCATCGCAACCTGGGGAAAGCAATGAGCGCTAAATAAATACCTAAGGTCTTCATCTCATATTCCATAAAGTGCGATTCTATCCATGTGATTACAATGATCTAAAGTCGAACATAGTAGAAACCACTTGATTACCAGTCAATGATGTGAACCGTTAACACGTGCTCGGGAGATCACCATTGATGTCAATGATTCCCAAGGTACCCTAGTACAATATATTGAATGTGAATAGATGTCCTGATGTTGAACACCCAGTCGATTCTATCGATCAAAAATCAATGATGTGAACCTATGTCGAGAGCGAGAGAATCTGTCATTAAGGAATACAGATCTCAAGGTACTAATTTTTATTTCTAAGACTATTTCTCGGATGATGAGCTGATGTCGATGGGAATAGTCTCATCAAAGAAGGGCCATGATGAGTCCCACATCGACGACACGAAACTTGGAACATAGTTCTTGAATGATGTGAATGTAGTAACCATAAGACTGACTCAAAAGTACTAACACAAAGACTGTTTTGAATGCAGAGGAAAAACTTCTTCAAATTCCCTTTGAACATCGGATGACACAACCAAATACTTGGCAACATGAATAAACGGAACAAACACACAGTGCGATAGTAGAAAATGCATTATTTTGAAAGACTCAAAGGAGTGACATGACTCATGAAAGTGGATTGTCACGAAGATCAGCTGAATACCCAATTGACTGAAATGATATGCAGACAAGTGCCATGTTCAAAGGTAACGACAAACTACTACCATTTATTTGCAAAATGATTCCCTTCCAATTACCCCCATCATGGTTGATGACCGCCTCTTTTCGGTTTTACGAGTTCAAAGAGGGTAACAAACACTCGGTATATCTCATACGTAGACAAGTCCAAACTCATATGTTTTATGAACCTGAGAGAGGAGGGGTTCATCCCCTAAAACGGGTCTCTCAATGTTTAATTTAACGAGTCCAATGAAAGAAAACTAGGTATCGTTCATGCTTAGAGAGTCTGAACGAACACGGAAGAAGACTCCAAGGGGTCCTTTTTCGTATGATTTAGTCTCTAAGATCCAAAAAAGTAGAAAATTATACCTTAGAGAACTCTTCCAGTTATGATTGGTTGGAGTGTTCCTTTTTCATAAATAGTCTATCTGAACCGAAAAAGAGATAACCTACTGTCGGAGAGACGACTCTTCAAATGCTTTAACGAGCGTGAAGAAGACAAGATCACTCAACAATCTTTTCGTATTTAAGGAGCCCGAAAAAGAAGACTCCATTAGGTCTCTTTTCACAATGAGAGATTTTGCAAGCCTGAAAAGAATCAAAAACGAGCTCGGACCTTTGATACTAAGTTTCGAGAGCATGACCAAAGTGTCGCAATAAACGCTCGATGACTTTTTCCGTTTTACGGTAGTATAGAAAAGTAAAAAATGAACTCTCGAAACTTTATTGCTACCGTTCTTCTATCCTGCAACGACTCAAAAAAAAGTGTTAAATGCGCCAATAACTGGCATTAAGGGATTACGAGTGATAGATTTTGAGAAATAAGCGATTTTAAACCAAAACTATAACATGTCAAACCCAAAAATGTGTATAAAAGTCATGTAAATAGTGAAAAATAAAAACATTTTACTATTTACCCATAGTGGAGAGCATTTGGAGCACTTTCCTAGCTAGATTTTCAGTTGCTGATATCGAGAGTTTCCATTGTCGGATTCAAGCATCGTTAGTTTCGGGTAATAGCCTATACCCTATTCTTTCATCTTATGTCTTCAATTTTGACTTTTAATGGTGTTTTGGACTTAATAAATGGAAATCCCTAAAATGATGGGACCAGGAACCTCTCTTATCCCTTGTGGGATAAGCGGTACCTCGCTAGAACCGTGCCAAAAACACAGCGCACAGGCGGTGCCGGCCGTGAAGAAGTAAAAATAATCACACAAGAAAAACTAGTTCATTTCATTTGATTTGAATGATTAAGAATGATTCTAATGGGTCTTGTGATTGTTTTTGGCAGGTTCTTGCTGATTAAAAATGGTCATATGGAAAGAGAGACATCATGATAATGACGACGCCTTCGTCGAGAGAAATGCAGGTTGCATAGCTGTATTGAGAGACTGCAGACTCTTAAAAATCTTCCGCACACCCATTATGGTATCACATGAGCGATTGTTAGAGCATATAATCCGAATGTGGAATCCAGAGCAACAACATTTTGAGGTTGGTGATCATATTCTGATAGTTGAGGTAGAGGACATCTACTTCCTGACTAGTCTTTCGAGATGGGGTGCTCCCATCCCGGTGACTAGTTCTTGCGAAGGGGACATCACTACATAGGAGTTGATAGACCGTTGCTGTATCCCTGGGACAAGAAAATCGGGGAATAAAATTCCCATAAAATAAGTGATGGATGGACCTCTATGGACTGTATTTTTTACCATGCAGAGAGTGGCGAGAAGCCAAGGAGAGCACCAGGATTCTAGAGCACATATGCTCTATGCCATAGAGGCCATGGTGCCTACAATATTTAACTAGGCAGAAGCCCTGCTTGTGGAAATTGAACCCAGTGATAGATTAATTTTACTCACAACAATTAACAATTGATCATGCAAAATCACTCACAAAAGAGACTGAAATTGGAGCTCTAACACTAAACTGTATTAAATCAGTGTATAATAGCCAACCCTATAACATAATAGGTTGTTGAATAAATAACATAAATCAGGGATTCGAATGCATGAGGAGCAATTCAAATCTAGCATAAAGCAGGCTTACTAAAATTAAGTAAATCCCCCATAGGTGTAAAAAGCTGATCCCAAATCTGTCATGGAGCTCACGAATGAGAAAAATGGCTTAGGAAAGCTAAAGAGTGGTGGAATGGAAGCTCATACATGCTTTTGCATGGAGAAAAGAGTAGAGGATGAAGAGGACAAAAAACTAGTTCACCTCACCTAGTCTAGCTTTCCCATTTGCCTTAAAACACTCAAAAAGCAGGCAATAAAACAGA
This sequence comes from Pseudotsuga menziesii, assembly GCA_001517045.1. Taxonomy (NCBI): domain Eukaryota; kingdom Viridiplantae; phylum Streptophyta; class Pinopsida; order Pinales; family Pinaceae; genus Pseudotsuga; species Pseudotsuga menziesii. The sequence continues at coordinate 68,567 of LPNX010526840.1, read as the reverse complement.
AAAAGCAGATAGGCGCCTAGGAGGCCAAGAATAAAGCAGATTTGGTTCCTTGGGATTTTCCATGTGCTACATGAGTCAAATAAGGCAAGTTTTACCTCTATGGATAGGCAAATAACAACTTCACATGGTGGGACTCATGAACTAGGCAAATAAGACAAAAATAATTAAACTAATGTCTATGGTAGTAAACTTATGGGTTGATTATTCTAACACCCCCCCTTAAGCCTGAATTATGAGTAATATATCAGAAAATTATAGGGCCTAGCAACAAATATTAGTCACCCTTTACATACTGCATGTCCATTTAAACAAGGAAAGAGGCAAACCCAACTTGGGCAAATCCTCCCTTAAACATGGACTGTAAAACAAAATTTGGAATCTTGTCTTCACTCATGCTTCATAGCATGATCAGCAGTCCCTAGCAGTGATTTTAGATTGCTGAAGGTCTTCTCACAAAATGCTTTGGTGAAGATATCAGCTACTTGTTCTGAAGATGAATAGAAGAGTAGGTGAATGGTGCCATCATGCACAAGTTCTCTGATGTAGTGCATATGGATCTCAATGTGTCTGGTTCTCTGCTTCTGAACTAGATCCTTGCAGATTCGAATGGTACTATGGTTATCATAGTATATGGTAGTTGAGTACTCTGGTTTGAAGCCACACTCTCCAGGTAAACCCTGCAACCATAAACATTGAGTTGCTGCATTAACAACTCCTCTGTACTCTGCTTCTGTAGATGAGAGTGCAATGGCACTCTGTTTCTTGCTTGACCAGCTGATTGGCCCTTCTACAAGCATGAACACATATCCTGATGTGGACTTTCTGTCTGTGCTATCTCCTGCCCAATTACTGTCAGTAAATCCAATCAAATCAAGATCAGATTTTGCTTTATAGAAGATCCCATGTGTCCTTGTTCCCTGAACAAAGTTAAGGATCTTTTTGGCTGCTTTCCAATGGATCTCATGAGGCTGATCCATGTATTTAGAAGCCACACTTACTGCATAACAATGATCAGGTCTAGTATGCATCAGATACAACAAACATCCAATCAATTGCCTATACAGTGTATTGTTTACCATAGGTGAAGAATCAGCTTCTTCCAGCTTCACTCCTGAAAGGAAAGGAGTTTTGCTTGCTTTGCAATCCTTCATTTTGAATTTGTTCAACAAGTGCAAGGCATATTTGGACTGGTGCACCTTGATTCCAGCTTTTGTTTGAGAGATCTCAAGCCCCAAAAATTGACTTACGAGCCCCAAATCTGTCATGGAGAAGGCTTGGTTCATAGCTCCTTTTAAGGAAGCAATCTCAGCCTTTGAGCTTCCTGTAATGAGGATATCATCAACATATAACAAAATGATCATTAATGAACCATTAACTAACTTCAAATATACATTTGTATCTGATTTGCACCAAACAAAATTCAGTGATAGCAAGAAGCTATCGATCTTGGCATACCAAGCCCTGGGGGCTTGCTTTAGCCCATACAATGACTTTCTCAACCTGCACACAAGAGAAGGGTTAGTAGCAAAACCTTGAGGCTTCTGCATATATATCTCCTCAGTGAGATCTCCATTCAATAAGGCACATTTTATATCCATATGATGTACCTCCCATTGCCTTGAGGCTGGAATGGCTAGAGCTATCCTGATGGAGTCCATTTTTGCCACTGGGGCAAAGGTCTCATTGTAATCTATGCCATGAAACTGTGAGTAGCCCTTGGATACCAATCTGGCCTTGTACTTTAGTGGTGAACCATCAGCAGCAAATTTAGTCTTATAGACCCACTTATAATGGACTAATTTTCTTCCTGGAGGAAGATCCACTAGCTCCCATGTGTTGCTCTTCTAGAGTGAGCTAGACTCCTCCTTCATGGTTGTTTGCCATGTTGGATATCCTGATGCTTCTTCATATGTTTGAGGATCAGACTCCACCATCAAATATCATTTTTCAGCAAACATAGGATCCTTCATGCACAGACCACTCTCAAATTGAGATCTAGTCCTCCTTGGGTCATTGGGATCCCCAGCTAGCTCTCCTGCTGCATGTAGTGTCTTGGCTGCCCATTTTGGCCTTGTAGGGTTGTTAGGGTATGCAATAAATGCATCTCCATCAGAAAAATCAGAATCAACATGTTCAACAAACTCTTTACTTACTTCTTGAGGTTCAGGTGGTGAAGAGGCTTCACCAACTTCCACTGCTACAAGGGGTTCTTCTTCAAACTGAACACACCTTTCAATAAAGGCTTTGTTTGTGCTCAAATTTATCAACTTGTACCCTTTTGAATCTTCAGAGTATCCAACAAAAAGACACTCTTGGCTTTGGGGCTGCAAAGCCTTCCTCTTCTCTGTTGGGATTCTAGCCCAAGGCTTTGAGCCAAAAAATCCTGAAATGGTTCACATCTGGCTTGTGCCCACTCCATGATTCGAAGGGAGTTATTCCATCAAGCTATTTGTGAGGCACCCTATTCTAGATATAGGCTGCACAGTTGATATCTTCGTCCCAGTACTTTGGTGGCAAAGTTTTGGCCTCCATCATGCATGTTGCCATCTCCTTCAGTGATCTGTTCTTCCTCTCAGCAACACCATTTTGTTGTGGTGTGTAAGGGATAGAATGCTGCATCTAAATACCTGCATCTGCACAATAATTAATAAACTCAGACTTGACATACTCACCACCATTGTCAGATCTAAGGGCCTTGATTTTTCTTCCAGACTGGTTTTCAACCAAAGCATTAAAGACTTTGAATAGGCCAAAAACTTCAGACTTGTGTTTCAGGAAGTGAACCCAGCAATACCTGGAAAAGTCATCAATAAAAGTCAATGCATATTTGTCCTGACTCATGGACATATGAGGAAATGGGCCAGCAACATCACTATGAATCAGCTCGAGAGGTGCAGAGGTTCTCTCATGACTAGATCTCTCAAATTTGTGCTCTGGGTGTTTTCCTAGGATACAACCTTGGCGGACTCCTTTGGAAAATTTTATCTTGGGAAAACCTATGAACATCTCTTTTTCACTAAGATCAGAAAGATATTTGTAGTTTAGTTGGCCAAATATTTCATGCCAAAGCTTGCTTGCTTCATTAGCATGAATCAGAAGAGCAGAGGGGTTTGAGTAAGGTAGGAAGTGTGAGAACATGTATACCTTTTGAGCATGATTTGCAACTCCTTTTGCAATGACTCTACCACTTGAGATCTCTATGATCTCAACTTCATCGGGGGAGAATATGACCTTCTTAGGAGACCGAGTGTGGGTCATCTGGTACACTAACAGGAGGTTGGAGGCGAGACCAGGGACATACAGCACATTGCTGAACTGACCATGATCAAGATCTATCCTTCCTTTGCCCATACTTTCAGTGCGAGAGTCATCTCCCAGTACAATAGATGGTCCTTTCGACATGTCCAATGAGGAGAAATCCTCCTTAGTTGAAACCATGTGTCTTGAAGCTCCAGAATCAATGATAAAATTGGGTGAGCTTGATGTGCCAGCAACCAATGCATGAACTCTCTCTCTGTCATCTAAACTTGATCCTCCTTCTCTCTTCTTTGAGATTTCTGGAAGGGAGATGCCATTCTTCTCCAGGAGTTGGGTCAGCATATCAATCTAGTTTTTCATACAAGAGCTTTCAGAGTGATTGCCCTTATTGCAGTATGCGCACTTGTTCATTTCACCTTTGTTTTTCTTCTTTTGGTTATTCTTCTTGGGACCTTGTAGATCCTCCGGAGACTATTTCTTGTCTCTCTTTTGCTCAGGTGGATTTTTATCTTTTTTTTTGCTTTTTGAATCCACCCTCGAATCTCCAGCAATCAAAGCTTGATCTTTGGATGGTTTGATGGTGCCCATCATCTCCAGCTTGTCCTGTTCTTGTGTGAGAGATTCCATGAAATCTGCAAGGCTAGGCATCTTCTAGGCTCGAGCTGTCAGTTTTGTGGCATAGAAGGTCGAAACAAACACTGAATAGTTAGGGCCTAGCTTCGATAGGATGGCCAGTATGATCTGATCATCTTTCTTTTCGATACCACACTGTTTCAGCTGCAAAACTAGTGCTTTGAACTTGGAGAAATATAGCTGCAGGGATTCAAAGCTATTTGGACTCATAGAAATCAGCTCATTTTCGATTTGATGTCCCCTCATCTCATCTTTCTTTCCAAAAAGATCAGCAAGCTTCTCCCATACTTCATTCGGTGATGTCAGTCCATCAAGATGGAAAAGGAGGTCTCTGGAAATACTCAGACACAGGAGGCCATAAGCCTCATCCCTGCTGTTGTGCCATTTTATGT
>LPNX010526840.1:23968-64232 GCA_001517045.1 Pseudotsuga menziesii | reverse complement strand
AGTCACCCTGTAGAGGCCTTTCACTCTCAACAGTATCTCCATCTCTGCTTTCCATTCAAAGAAATTGAAAGGAGTCAAGATAGTTTTCTGTGATTGATCCACAGCTTAGAAAATCTGTCCCGGCTGTCAGTAGAAGGATCCGAGGCACTGATGTCAAATGCAAAAAAAATTTTGAAGGAGAGAAAAAACCTACAATGACTCTGATACCATGTGGAAATTGAACCCAGTAATAGATTAATTTTACTCACAACAATTAACAATTGATCATGCAAAATCACTCACAAAAGAGACTGAAATTGGAGCTGTAACACTAAAATGTATTAAATTAGTGTACAATATCCAACCTTGTGACATAATAGGTTTCTGAATAAATAACATACATCAGGGATTCGAATTCATGAGGAGAAATTCGAATCTAGCATAAAGCAGGCTTACTAAAATTAAGCAAATCCCCCATAGGTGTAAAAAGCTGATCCCAAATCTGTCATGGAGCTCACGAATTAGCAAAATGGCTTAGGCAAGCTAAAGAGTGGTGGAATGGAATCTCATACATGCTTTTGCATGGAGAAAAGAGTGGAGGATGAAGAGGACAAAAAACTAGTTCACCTCACCTAGTCTAGCTTTCCCATTTGCCTTAAAACACTAAAAAAGCAGGCAATAAAGCAGAAAAAGTAGATAGGTGCCTAGGAGGCCAGGAATAAAGCAGATTTGAATCCTTGGGATTTTCCATGCGCTACATGAGTCAAATAAGGCAAGTTTGACCTCTATGGATAGGCAAATAACAACTTGCACATGGTGGGACTCATGAACTAGGAAAATAAGACAAAAATAATTAAATTAATGTCTATGGTAGTAAACTTATGGGTTGATTATTCTAACACTGCTTCTGATATTCAAGGATTAGTTGACCAAGTGTCAGAAAGGAAAACAGAAGTAGTTTTGTTTTGGTTTCATTCTATCCTACTTCTTCTTTGAGCGGGTTCCACAGATGATACCCCAGGTGGCTTTACAGAGCTAAGAGCGCTGGACTCTCGCATGCATAGGTGGGTCCAGATTATGGCCCGTAATGGAGTGGGAAAGGGGAAGGTAAATTTTGGTGACCCGTTCTTTCGATGGCTAAGAGATCAGATCCTCATGGTGGAGGATTATGCATATGCGGGCACTGACTTCAGCGGTGACCCTGACCTACCACTCCCACCTGGTGGACAGTGGGGTTACATCGGTAAGAAGCAAAAGACCCTAAAATGGAAATAGTGTTTTTATGTTTTTGATGTTTTATATTTTTTATGTTAGGTAATGAGACTTGAATATTTTCATGAAGACATTGGAGCAGCACGACTTGGGGGAGCTTCCCCCTTGGATAGATGAGTTGGAGCCCGTTTTGTATCGTAGGGTGACGATGTGATCAGGGAGTTAGAGGAAAACTTGAAGAGTTTGACCCTAGACATCCCTGATGATTCCATTGATGAACTCCCTTTGAGGTATCATAGACCTACAGCAAAAGTACCGGGTCGGTTTAGTAGACTACTATGTAGAGTAGCCTAGGCAGTGATGTGCTACCACGAGCATCAGTAGACAATTTCTGCATGATGTATCCATTGAAAGCTGATAGCTTCAGGATTTTGTATGGTGATTTTTACCTGAGATCCTACATGCTTTAGATGAGGTCTTGTGACCTATTTTTTGTAAAACATGTTCATATATGTATACATACTTTTACCTGGTGTTTATATGTCTCAAATGGTGAATGTATTTTACATAAGTTTTATGTGTCTTTAATTGTTTATTTACAATGAACCATGTTTGATTTTCATGTCATGAATGGGAAATATGCCAATCTAGGATGTAATTATCTAATGAGTCAGCAACTACATTATGTTCCCTATGGATATTCCTATAGGTGATAGTTTCAAATGACCTTTCTAACAAGCGTACCCTCCGGAAGAGGTAGAGAAGGATAGGGTTCCTAATGGTATAAACATGGTTTAGATGACAAAAAAATGAGTTGTGAGTCCATTAATACTACCAAATTGTGAACATATTGGGAGGTAGCTTCATTCAAAATACCTATGACTACTTGATACTCGACAATATTGTTGGTAGCGGGACCAATACAAATCGCTCCTGAACTTACCAAATCATAAGCTAGGGAATAGAGAACCCAAGCAACTGAGGCAATATTCAAGGTGTGGTGGCAAGAACCATTAGTGAATCCATATAAATCCATCTAATATGCATTGTGGAAATTGAACCTAAGTGATAGAACAATTACACTCACAAAATTGTTAATCAAACATGAAAAATTACCATCAAAGGAGACTGAACTTGGATCATAACACTAATCTATATTGAATAAGTGTACAATATCCAAAATTGTGACATAATAGGCTAATACAATATATAATTACATGATATATTCGAATGCATAAGGATTCCATTCGAAATAATCAAAAAGTAGGCTTACTAAATCTAGTCAAATCCCCCATAGGTGCATAAAGCAGTTTCCAAATCCACTTAGAGGCTCACGAATTAGGAAAGTCAAGTAGGAAATATAATAATGGATGGAAAGACAAATCATACATGCTTTTATTAGGAGAAAAGGATGGAGGATGATGTGGGAAAAAAACAAGTCAACTACACCTAGTCTTGCTTTCCCTTTTGCCTTAATTCTCAATAAAATAGGCAGCTTTGCAGAAAAGTAGATATGTGCTTTTGAGGATCTGGAATAAAGAAGATATGCTAAATATGGTTTCCAGGAGGTTTCCAAAGCACTCCATGACTCAGTTTTGGCAAGTGTTGACTTCTATGACATGTAGAAGGAAACTAGCATAGAGTGGAATATAGGAGACTAGGTAAATAAGACAAAAATGATTTAATTAATGTCTAAGGTAGGTAAATATGGGTTGATTATGATAACATGCATGACCAAAACATGGTATAAACAAATACGGACACTAAACTCAAAACCATATTGAAAATACTTAAAGCACACTGAAAGTCAAGCAATATACATATATACAAGATAGTATCCGAGAGAGATCTAGGCATAGTACCTCTTCAGGTACAACCCATTGCGAGGTTTTCCTAAATGGATTCCATCGTAGTCTACGAGCTCGTAGGCCCCTTTCTCTAAAAATTTAGAAATGATGAAAGGACCATACCACATGGACTCAAGCTTTCCTTTCCCTAGTTTGTCATATCTCTGATCATAAGTCAAAACTAGGTCACCCTCGTTAAAGGCACTAGGTTGGATAGATTTATCATAATGCGCCTTGATGCGTTTCTTGTGTGCCTCATTTTCCAAGGAAACATCTCTCCTAGTTTTGTCAAGGTTTTTCAAGTACAAAAATTTCTCTTCCTCTGTGGAAGTGTCTGGGATAAGTTCAATGGCAAGTTTCAAGGATCATCTGACATTGAATCGACAAGACAGCTTCGAATCCATAGACAAGGTGGAAAGGTGTGAAACTAGTAGTTATTTTCATCGAAGTCCTGTAAGCCCAAAGAGCGGAGAAAAGGATATGGTGCCAGTTGGATTTATGGTCTCCAACCATCTGACGGAGCATAGTTTTCAAAACTTTGTTAATGGCCTCTACCTGACCATTAGCTTACATATAATAGGGCATAGAGTTTTCATGGTGAAAACCTAGCTTGGCACTTAGTTCCTCCATCATTTGATTACAGAAAAGTGATCCATGATTATTAACTATGGACTGTGGGACTCTAAATCTAGATATGACATGATTGAATAGGAAGAGGGCGGCAGTATTACCATCTTACGCATTTGTAGGCATGGCCTCGTCCCACTTTGTAAAATAGTCAATGGCTACGATGATGTAACCATGCCCCCCAGCTGAGGTAGGCTTACAATGCATATAATCAATCCCCCATTTGGAAAATGGATCAACGTTAATGACGAGGTGTAGCATAGCAGGATGAGTGCACTTTTTTGGATAAAAATTTTAACAAGTTGGGATTTCTTAATAGCCTTGTGACAATCTTTAAAGATTGAAGGCCAGAAATAGCCAGTGCAAAGGATTTTCTAGGTTGTAGCCATCCCAGATAAATGACCACCACATGCTCCAGAGTGGCAATCATTCAACACTTGTTCAGCTTCCTCATGAGTGAGGCATCACTGAAGAATGGAATCAATCCCACGTCTATACAAGGTTTCATTCAAGATGAGGTAGTATTTCGCTTAGTGACAGATACGACGGCGATCGTCATAGGATAGATTTTGCTGAAATCTTTGTGTTTGGAGATAAATAAGCAAATCTCCATACCATGGATCAATAGTGATTATCAGGAACACGAATTCATCCAGAAATGAATCACTGGGCTCAGATTCCATCGAAGCACAGGGAAGATCACACATGAGCTCGACAAAGACCAATTATTTTTTTGATGTGGCTTTGGCAAATTCCAGATCAAATTCCTGTAGTATGACTATCCATTGGGAGTACTTTCCCTCGAGCACCTGACGAGTCAGGATGTAATACATAGGGTTCCGGTGTGCCAATATAGTGGTTGTGCGGAGAAAAATGTAGTGACGAAATTTTTGAATAGCAATGACCATGGCCAATGCTTACTTCTCCACGCGTGAATATCGGGTTTCATAATCCATAAGATTCTTACTAGCATAGTAAATCACGTGCTCCTGACTGTCGGGATTTTCTTGCACCAAAACCATAGCGATGGTAGTAGTGGAGGAAACAATATATAAGAGAAAGTCCTTTGAACAATATGGGGGGTGTATCACAGGTGAATGAGTGAGAGCATGTTTTAGATTATCAAAAGCGCATTGGGCTTGGTCATCCCAGAAGAACGAAGTGTCCTTCTTAAGGAGACGCATATAACAATGCGTTTTCTCTTCAAAATTGCACACGAAATGGAGGAGGAAGTTTTCCTTCCCTTTCAAAATTTGGATTTCGAGAAGATTGGTTGGGGCTGGTAGAGCTAAAATGGTGGTAATTTTCAATGGGTCTATCCAGATGCCATCCTTAGAGACCAAAAATCCTAACAAGCATCCCATCTCAACAAAGAAAACAAATTTCTGCGGATTGATCTGTATATTATAATGACGCCATCTTAGGAAAATGTCTCTAAGATGACCAGGATGGTCCTCCCGTCGCTATGAATGAGCAGGGAGGTCGTCAAGGTACAATTCAACAATATGTTTAATATCATGAAAGGAATAGGACATCGCACGATGGAAAGTGGCTCCAACATTTTTTAAGCCAAATGGTAACTTCATATATGCAAAGGTTCCCCATGGGAAAATGAATGGCGTCTTGTGCTGATGGGTGGGTAATATCTCAATCTGATTATAGCCAGAAAATCCATCCATGAATGAGAAGATGACACTTATGGCATAGTTGTCGATAATCTGATCGATATGTGGAGTAGGAAAGTTGTCCTTGGGACAATCTTTATTCAAGTCTCTAAAATAGATACAGACTCTAATGGTGCCCTGCTTTTTATTGACAGGGACAATGTTCGATACCCATTCCATCAGGGGTATGAGATAAATAAACTCAGCTTTGAGAAGTTTCTCTATTTCAGCTTTAATAGCCACGGCCTTCCGTGGAAGTACTTTCCTTATTTTTTCCCTGACAAGTCTAGCCGTGGGATAGGTTTTAATTTCATGGACCATAATGGATGGGTCTATCCCCAACATTTCTTCATAAGACCAGGAAAAAATATCGTGGAATTCTTTCAAAATTGCCTTGTATGTTTCATATTCATCTGTCGAGCAATTATACCCAACATGAACATGCACAATGGTACCAATCTTGGCTGATATGTGAATCGGATTTGTCTGAGTAATGTTGCAAAGGTTTCCTTTAGAATCTCTGTCTTGCAACAATATAGTACTTTCAGGTGCGTTGACAATATCGATGGAAAACAGGGATGCAAATTCACGGTCTACCGAACTGGTGTTGGGGAGGAACGAGGATCTATGATGGTGATCCTCCCAAATAGACTCATTCATATTCATGATCTCCATAATGGACTCATCTGAATGAAAAGTCTCAGAGAGATAATCTAGAATAGGAAGAGATGGTTCTAACCAGTAGGGTAGGTGGTAAGGATCCAAAGCCACCAAATGAAGTTCATCAGTGTGATCATCATAAAGGTTTTGAATGATGTTGTACATTTCTTCCTGCGGACTCAACGAGTTGGAATCAACAATTTGTTTTCCCTTGGGCTCATAATCAAATGACGTCATCATATTTACTGCCGCTTTGTCTATGTTAGGAGGAGTGGACAAAAAAATCCCCATAAGGGATGAATCCTTCAACATGCCTACCCCAATCAACTGCTAAGGAGGAGGAAAGTGGCCTAACATAGGGATGTTATTAGCTATAGAGGTAGTAACATTCAGCATATAGAAATAAAGCTGATCAATGGTGAAAATTCTCCCTATATGTGGAAATTGGACTGTTCGAAATATTGTCGAAGCAACAACAGTCATGGTGTAAAACCAATTTCTTCCTAGAAGGATGTTGTAATCTAACGGGGCGTCCACTACTTCTACTTGAATAGAAACAATTTTTCCCCCAAGCTCAACTACAAGGGCTAAGATGAGACCGTAAGGCTTGAAACCTCGTCCATCAAAGGATTTCAGATTCATAGGTTATGTTACAAGATCAGGAGAGCCGATAGGTTTCCAACAAGACAGGGACAAAACTGAAGGTGAAGCTCCTTCGTCTAAGACAGTCCTAAAGACTTTCTTTCCGAATACTTTCATGATGATTTGGAAAGAGAGTTTGTGAGGTAGTCTAGACTTATAGTTCTTGACATTGAAATGAATCAAATTAGTATTGTCCGGGTCTAAAGCTCCTAAGGAAGTTAACAGGTTTTTGCGTTGTGTAGGACAACTTTGGAGCACTTCCAGGGTAGACATTGCACATGGTTCCTGAGCGAGATCTTCAACTACATTATAAAATTGAGCAGCTCGGGCATTAGGGTTAAACATAGCCTTCCTAATAGTACTCTTGGGTGGACACAAAACCATATCGAGTTTAGGCTTCTCGATCGTTAGGGGGATAGTAGACAAGGAGTCAGGAGAACTAGTAGAGGGAGCTTTCCCTGAAGAACAATTGTCTTCTTTCTTATCTGTGGGTTTGTCATAATTCTGACTTCGAGTTTGCAAAATAATGGTATCTGAGGACATCATGTGAATTTCCTCTGATGAACTAGAGTTCCCTGATTAGACATGTGGTCTATCAGTTGTTTTTGAGAGGGAAAAGGATCTGTGAGAATTGCAGGTGCGGGATTTGTTTTCAAAAATTGGGTGATTTAGTCCTGGGGGGGACACTCTTTTGTGAAATGGTCACCTTTGTATAGAAGACCTGGATATTTTGCTTTTCTTTTCCCTTTATCGTTATCATTGGTGGTTGGTTTTGGATTCTCTTGTTGCTTTCCAGTTTTTTTATTTTTACTTTTACCCTTCTTTTTATTATTGCTAGAGGTTTGAATACTCTTAATAGAATTGACCCCAGTGAAAACCTTAGGAGTTGAAGGAATAGGGGTGGCAGTCTGGGGTTGGTTGGAAGGTTTTGTTGCTGACGAGGACTGGATTGAACCAATAATACCATCAACAGGGACTTCTGCTGGTGGCTTTCCAGGATCGGTGTTTGGGTGAGGAGCTTGAGGAATCAAGTCATACAAAGTTTCAGACTGGGAATAGACCAAGTCCAGATACTGGGCTAGACGAATGGCTTGCTCTTCAGTAACGGCACTGCTCATAGCCACATATCAGGAAATCGGAGGCAACAAAGATTTAGTAAACCAATTAGCTAATAACTGATCTAGAATAGGAGCCTTAATAAGTCTTCTCCGCCTTCTCCACTCATGGATATGATCGGATATGTGGGTGGAGGTGTTCTGTCACAAAGGATTTAAGAGCTCAGTACTCATTTCATAACGAATAGGAAGCTGAAAGTGCATAAGAAATATAGTTGACAATGAGCCAAAATCCACAAACGAATGTTGTGGAAGTTCGATGTCCCATTTCGCAGCTGTACCGGACAAATTTCGTTGAAAGATTCTTAAACGAACTGAATCCTCCATAAGTGAGTTTGAAGAACACCACAGATGGAATTTCATGACATGGTTTTTTGGATCATCTCCCCGCTTCCCATCAAAATTTTGAATGTCCGATGGTAACTTTACCGGAATGGGAGTCCATAAGAGGTTATGTCGAATGGGGTCATTAATCAACTTGGACAAATTAGGCAAGTTCAAAGTTGCTAGGAAAGGTAACTGACAATTAGGTTGCACATACTGGTAATATTGATATGGCATATAAGTACCAGTAGGACTGTAAGTATACTGATAGACATGTTGTTGTGAGGAAAAACTACCGGAAAATCTACCCATAGGAGGTTGATTTCTGGGATTAGGACCATTAGGACCACTAGGGCCTCTGGGAGGAGGACCACTAGGGCCTCCAGCACCACCAATACCATTGGTACCACCAGGACCACCGAGACTACCAGACCCTCTGGGACCTCTAGCAGGTAATCCTCCAGAGCCTCTGGAACCACTAGGAGGAGGGCCACTAGACCCTCCAGGGCGATTAGGAGGGAAGCCACCAGGCCCCCCAGGACCACCAGGACCATTAGGACTACTAGGAGGAAAGAAACTAGGCCCTCTAGGACCATTAGGCACCCCAGGGGGAGGACCTCCATAAGGCGGTCCTCCAATACCTTCCGCAATATGTATAGGTATCCGCCCCATAGCTGGCATGTAGGACTAGTTAGGTTTCCCCCATGGAGTGAAAGTATTACTAGGATATGGAATTCTAGCATAAGGCATTCCTGTAGGGTTGGGTGGATAATTAATGTTTCCTACAGGTATTTGATTTGCTGTATAACCAGAACCCGAAGAGGTTTGATTGGTTACATGTTGTGCCTCTAAGGGATGACCTAAAATAGGTGGGGGGTTAACCACATTGGTGTGGGTGGGAGGGACATAAACTGTAGATTTCTCTATACCAGATATTTCTCCTTAACTAGGTACAATTCCAGTGTCAGATAACGTAGGTCGTGTAGGGGGTTTCCCCTGGCACTAGAAGGTAATGACAAAACAAGAATTGAATGTGGAGCCCCAGGTGTAGAAGACTTGGGAGGATTGGGAATAGACATAATATGGGAGGTGGTGGGGTTGGTAGTTTGACCTAGGTTATGTGGAGTCACTGTACGATCTATAATTGGTTCAATGGGTCTCATAGAATCGGCAAGTGAACGATATCCCACAGGAACCGCTGTGGAACCTGATGATGGTGTGCCCAATATGTCATCTATTTTCTTTTCAATCTCCTGTGCACGGAGAATGGATGCATGGTATTGTCTACGTTCTTCTTCATCCGGAGAAACTTCTTTAGGAAAGTTTAAATGGGTGCCAAGTGAGGCAATGGCTTGTCCTATAGAGGTATCCCAAGATGGAGCATTGGGACCATAATTCGAACAGGTAGTATATATCAACATGACATTCTGTGGGAGAATGGAACGAATTATTACCCCGAGAAGGTTGTTGGACCAAGGGAGGTGAGTGTGAAGGATATGGTCCTCCGCTTTCTGCAACCACATTATCTCCCACTTGGGAGGTGGTAGCAGCTCCTTGGTCGATAGATTCCATTGGATTTTCTCCTGAAACAGGAATAAAATTAGGTGGCAAGCCCTGTAATCTTCTAGACTGTCTTAGCTCAGCTAGTTTGTATATCTCCTATCTAACCTAGGGTCTCAAAAAACTAGAAAACACACCAAAAGTTTCCCTACTCAAGCTATAGTCCAAACAAGCAAACTTAAATGGCAGGAGGAGTTCAGATAGTCAGGTCTCTCACCAGGATTGTCAAGAAGGTGCCACTCGTGATATACCTCAAGGGTATGTGTGTAGTAATCTCCCCGAATGTTGTTTTCGGTGTACGGATCCAAGCAAGATGGTCAAAGGGATTTTCTCAGATGGATAAGGTATCCTAGTGGGGTATCTTGACATACTCAAGGTACATGGGAGCTCAAATCGGTAGTAGTGTTGTCTAATGCATAACCGTATACAAGGGGCCTTTCGATATACAATTGAGTACGTGAAGTACCCTTCTATATACCTCAAGGGTACGTGAAAATCCATTCGATATATCGACGGTATGTGGAAGAACCACGCGAGTCCCGGGATGTAATGCGAATGAGTAATAGCAGCTCCTACGCCTAACGATGCCCAAACATGTCTCTAACCTATCACTCAAATTTCTATGTAAATTTTAACCTGCAACTACCATTAATTTTAAAGTGGACGGTTAGGTGAATGCATGAAATTTTGACGGAAAAAAGTAAAACCATGCAGTATGCATATGCAAATATTTCACTTTGCCGTTCGTGGTATGCCTACCTACGGGAGGGAAAGAGAGTATTTTATTTTGTTTTAAAACCAAAAATTTCCAAACAACAATCTTGAAAAAATCAAAATCAATGACAATCAACACTTTCCAAACTCATTTCTCTTTTCTAAAAGTAATCAAAAGGGGAAGAGCCTCTTTTCCTAAAAGAAAAGCAAGAAGCACACTATATGCATATGCACTCTATTTTTAGATTTTTCTTAAAACATAGATAGATCTAACTTAAAACTACAATATTTTTTATTTTGATGAGATAGTACTAACGCAAAAGAAACAAAAGAACACAGAGAACCTGAAAGCTTATGAGGCTAATTAGAGATCCAATGTCTTATGCTCACTAATGATAATGACCTAATCTCAGTCAAAAAAATTTCTTTTTAAACAAGAAAAAAGAATTCCTCCATGAAAACAAAAAATGAAATCAAGATGCTAATTAAATGTTCTTCTTTCAGTCTTTATAATAGAAATGAAAAGAGATCTCACTAACACCTAATCTTTTCAAAAAAGAAATCCTTTCACAATCACAACCAACAAGCATGGAAGGAAATGAATAATCAACAAGCCTAGTCTATCTTTTGAATTATTCAATCAAACCAATCTTTTACCACAAAATTTCAAACCATGAGCATTCAAATTCTAACACACAAGCCTGACAATGCAGGGATGAAAGTAAACAAACTCAATTTTTTGCAAAAAATAAGAAAAAACATAGTCTTGGAACAACGCCTACTTGTCATCGCGTTGGAGGGGTCTAGACAAAGTAGTTCTGGATGAGCATCACTTCTGGACAACATGACTCAGGCGGTGTCACCGCGCGTGCTGCTAGCAGGGTTTAGACAGTGGGACCGCTTATTGCCAATAGCAGATGAGTGGTTCCCTGAATAGATCCAAAACCCAAAGGAGAACAAAATATCAAGTTAGAAATTGATCAGATCAAGGCAAACATTTATGGATTGACAGTAAAAAAGAGCATAAAAATTTGAAATAATTCAGATCTAAAGAGATTTGAAAGTTTCAAACCAAAATTCACTGAGTCAGATGGAAGATCTAACTGAAGAGAGTTGGAGATGGAGCCCGGATTCGGACAAGAGTTCAAGAACTGAGGAAGATAAGATCAACTAAGATATGTATTGCTCCCCAGTGGAGTCACCAGATTTGTAACCAGGAATATTGCACCTTTTGCAGACAGAAGTTGTTCCTCTGGTCTGAATGGTTCAAATCTTGAACAAATGAGTGAACGAAAAAGGATGAAAACCTTCCCTGAATGTCGTAGACACCTGGAGTGCTGCTTCGATAGTGAACCTGTGTACCTGCAAATAGATAAAACATGAAAACACATCAAAGCTACCAGAAAATCATCTACGTATCCATGTTAGTGACTAAGGAATCTAACAACATGTACATGTGAAATCAAAACAACAATAATGTGGGACGAAAATCAGCTTTGCATTAAAGATGTATGGAGAAGCTTACAACCATTTCCTTAGTGTCGACAAGCATCTCCACGAGACAAACACTTCATCCCCATAATCTCCAACTTTTCTCTCTATGCTCTCCAATGGCTTGGGCTAAGTGGTCAATCCAAGAGGATAACAATACCTCTATAGTTCTCCCCCTCAACTATGTACATGAGCTTGTATTTGTAAAGCTCAATGGATAGGAATAGTTGAGAGAATTGTGGGTAAGGTGGCTCTAACATACTACCATGGGGGATCTCGAGCTCAACTGAACCATGATGATAGGGATAAGGGAGGACATTAGGCTCATGATCTAGAAGCCTCAAGAAACTTCTATTTTTCCCATTTTACCCAGGGTACCGCTTTTCTTCTCTTATGACAGAGCTTTTTAGATGAGAAATTCTTATGGACCAAATACCATAGGTGGTGGCACCACTTATGGAAAATAGGATACATGTGGTGCTAAGCAAGGTACCACTCATGGGCCATAGGGAAAGCGAGGTGCTGAGTTTTTTCATGTAGAATTGACAGACAGAGTAGGTTTCCACTCTAAGTGTTGGGATTAAGGGAAACCATGGAAGCTAAGGATCTTATCACATGGTGGTGACAGGATGTGGGTATAACAAAAATACAAAGTTTTAGTCCATAACATGTAAATTTTGAGTTCAACCTTGTAAGAATCCTTCATCTTCTAGATCATGCTCCATTTCCAATTAGGCTCTATTTGTTCGTTGCCTACCTTATACCCCAAATAAACCTTGTACTCCCCTTCATATTTGTTTGGGGTCCACACAAAAATGGATTTTCTCATTTGATCCAAGATTCCAAAAAATGTGTTTTGTAGACTATCCAGTTCTCTTTCCATAGCCCAAACAGATACCCTGACAAATCTAATTTCTAAACATATTTCCACCCCAAGTCCCGCATTCCTCTCTACTCCCCATCAAACACATTAGAAATGTGGTATATATTCCCTCCATGTAGGGAACGAATTAGATTTTGGAATAAATTAAATTACGTGAAGATCATATTCAAGGATTTAATCCCACTCTCACCTTTTGACTATCACCAACAAGTCATGCCCAGTGATATCCAATGACATGATATCCCTATGCCTTTATTAAATCCTTTTAGAACTAGTTGAATCCTCCTAGATAATTCTTATTCATATTTGTAATCCACTCCTATATTATTACTTGGGGGATGTATTTTCTCTTCATAATGTCCCACCACATTAACCCCTACAAATCAATCATTCACCAAATACGTTTTGTTGTCAAAGTTTTTGAGTAGAGAGTTGGTTTTTTCAACCCTTATCCTTCTGACGATTTTGAATATGATAAGGTCTACTATTTGACCAATGTGATACTTTCCTACTCCCTCGTTATCAACCAGATACACATACATACATTTTAATTTGTTTTTTAAAGTACACTTATCAAAATAGCTAAAATGAAATGATGATTTTAATAGGAAGTATACCCCATTAGCAATCACCTATTCCTATATAAATCATTTTTTTTCAATATTCTCATATAAACCTACCCTTAGAAACAATCCCCATTCAAAATGAATTGGTAATACATAGGGCTACTTATATTGTGGAAATTGAACCCAGTGATAGATTAATTTTACTCACAACAATTAACAATTGATCATGCAAAATCACTCACAAAAGAGACTGAATAATGAGCTGAACACTAAACTGTATTGAATAAGTGTACAATAGCCAACCCTATAATAACATAGGCTGATGTATTAAATAATTGCATCAGGGATTCGAATGCATGAGGAGCAATTTGAATCTAGCATAAAGCAGGCTTACTAAAAATAAGCAAATCCCCCATAGGTGTAAAAAGCCGATCCCAAATCTGTCATGGAGCTCACGAATTGGAAAAAGGGCTTAGGCAAGCTAAAGAGTGATGGAATGAAAACTCATACATTCTTTTCTAAGGAGAAAATATTTGAGGATGTAGAGGATAAAAAACTAGTTCACCTCACCTAGTCAAACTTTCCCAATTGCCTTAAAACACTGAAAAAGCAAGCAATAAAGTAGAAAAAGCAGAAGGGCACCTAGGAGACCAGGAATAAAGTAGAATTGATTCCTTGAGGTTTCCCAAGTGCTACATGAGTCAAATAAGGAAATTTTGACCACTATGGATAGGTAAATGACAACTTGCACAAGGTGGGACACATGTACTAGGCAAATAAGACAAAAATAATTAAATTAATCTTTAAGGTAGTAAACTATGGGTTGATTATTATAACACCCCCCCTTAAGCCTGAATTATGAGTAATATACCAGAAAATTATAGGGCCTAGAAACAAGGCTTAGTCACCCTTTACATAATGCATGTCCATACAACCAAGGAAAGAGGCAAAAACCACATGGGAAAATCCTCCCTTAAACATGGACTGTAAAACAAAATTTGGAAATCTTGTCTTCACTCATGCTTCTCAACATGATCAGCAATCCCTAGTAGTGATTTGAGATTGCTGAAGGTCTTCTCACAAAATGATTTGGTGAATATATCAGCTACTTGTTCTGAAGATGAACAGAAGAGTAGGTGAATGGTGCCATCATGCACAAGCTCTCTGATGTAGTGCATATGGATCTCAATGTGTTTGGTTCTCTGCTTCTGAACTGAATCTTTGCAGATTCGAATGGTACTCTGGTTATCATATTAGATGGTATTTAATTACTCTGATTCAAAGCCACACTCTCCAAGTAATCCCTGCAACCATAAACATTGAGTTGCTGCATTAACAACTCCTCTGTACTCTGCTTCTGTAGATGAGAGTGCAATGGCACTCTGTTTCTTGCTTGACCAGCTGATTGGCCCTTCTGCAAGCATGAACACATATCTTGATGTGGAATTTCTATATATGCTATCACCTTCCCAATCACTGTCAGTAAATCCAATCAAATCAAGATCAGATTTTGCTTTGTAGAAGATCCCATGTGTCCTTGTTCCCTGAACAAAGTTAAGGATCCTTTTGGCTGCTTTCCAATGGATCTCATGAGGCTGATCCATGTATCTAGAAGCCACACTTACTACATAAGAAATATCAGGTATAGTATGTGTAAGATACAACAAACATCCAATAAATTGCCTATACAGTGTATTGTTTACCATAGGTGAAGAATCAGCTTCCTCCAGCTTCACTCTTGAAAGGA
Organism: Pseudotsuga menziesii; assembly: GCA_001517045.1. NCBI lineage: Eukaryota > Viridiplantae > Streptophyta > Pinopsida > Pinales > Pinaceae > Pseudotsuga > Pseudotsuga menziesii. The sequence goes on along the minus strand of LPNX010526840.1, from coordinate 49,201 downwards.
AAGGAGTTTTGTTTGCTTTGCAATCCTTCATTCTGAATTTGTTCAGAAAATCCAAGGCATAATTGGACTGGTTCACCTTGATTCCAGCTTTGGTTTGAGCAATCTCAAGCCCCAAAAATTGACTTAAGAGCCCCAAATATGTCATGGAGAAGGTTTGGTTCATTGCACCCTTCAAGGAAGCAATCTCATCCTGTGAGCTTCCTGTAATGAGGAGGTCATCAACATATAACACAATCATCATTAATGAACCATTAATTAACTTCAAATAGACATTTGGATCTGATTTGCACCAAACAAAATTTAGAGATAGCAAGAAACTATCTATCTTGGCATACCAAGCCCTGGGGGCTTGCTTTAGCCCATACAATGACTTTCTCAACCTGCACACAAGAGAAGGGTTAGTAAAAAATCCTTGAGGATGTTGCATATATATCTCTTCAGTGATATCTCCATTCAGGAAGGCACATTTTACATCCATGTGATGCACCTCCCATTGCCTTGAGGCTGCAATGGCTAAGGCTATCCTGATGGAGTCCATCTTTGCCACTAGTGCAAAGATCTCATTGTAATATATGCCATGAAATTGTGAGTAGCCCTTTTACTTCAGAGGAGAACCATCAGCAGCAAATTTGGTCTTGTAGACCCACTTACACTGAACTAACTTCCTCTCTGGGGGAAGATCCACTAGCTCCCATGTGTTGCTCTTCTGGAGTGAGCTGAACTATTCCTTCATGGCTGCTTTCCATCTTGGATATCCTGCTGCTTCATCATATGTTTGAGGATCATATTCCACCATCAAATAGCATATTTCAGAAAACATAGGATCCTTCATGCACATACCACTCTCAAATTGAGATCTAGTCCTCCTTGGGTCATTGGGATCCCCAGCTAGCTCTCCTGATGCATGTAGTGTCTTGGCTGCCCATTTTGGCCTTGTAGGGATGTTAGGGTCTGAAATATACTCATCACTATCAGACATATCAGAATCAGCATGTTCAACAAACTCTTCACTTACTTTCAGGGGTTCAGGTGGTGAAGAGGCTTCTCCAACTTCCACTGCTGCAAGGGGTTCTTCTTGAAACTGAACACACCTTTCAATAAAGGCTTTGTTTGTGCTAAAATTTATCAGCTTGTCCCATTTTGCATCTTCAGAGTACCCGACAAATAGACACTCTTGGATTTGGGGCTGCAAATCCTTCCTCTTTTCTATTGGAATTCTAGCCCAAGCCTTTGAGCCAAAAATCCTGAAATGGGTCACATCTGGCTTGTGCCCACTCCATGCTTTGAAAGGAGTCATACCTTCAAGCTGTTTATGAGGCACCCTATTCTATATATAGGCTGCACAGTTTATAGCTTCGTCCGAGTACTTTGGTGGCAAATTTTTGGCCTCCATCATGCATGTTGCCATCTCCTTCAGTGATCTGTTGTTCCTCTCAGCAACACCATTCTGCTGTGGTGTGTAAGGGATAGAATGCAGCATCTGAATACCTGCATCTACACAATAATTAATAAACTCAGACTTGACATACTCACCACCATTGTCAGATCTGAGGACCTTGATTTTCCTCCTAGACTGGTTTTCAACCAAAGCGTTAAAGACTTTGAAGAGGCCAAAAACTTCAGACTTGTGTTTCAGGAAGTAAACCCAGCAACACCTGGAAAAGTCATCTATGAAAGTCAATGCATATTTGGCCTGACTCATGGACATATGAGGGAATAGGCCAGCAACATCACTGTGGATCAGCTTGAGGGGTGCAAAGGTTCTCTCATGACTAGCTCTCTCAAATTTGTGCTCTGGGTGTTTTCCTAGGATACAACCTTCATAGACTCCTTTGGAAAATTTTATCTTGGGAAACCCTATGACCATCTCTTTTTCACTAAGATCAGAAATATACTTGTAATTTAGGTGGCCAATTCTTTCATGCCAAATATTTCTTGCCTCATTAGCATGAATCAGAAGAGCAGAGGGGTTTGAGTAGGGTAGGGAGTGTGAGAACATGTATACCTTTTGAGAATGATTTGCAACTCCTTTAGCTATGAATTTACCACTTGAGATCTCTGTGATATCAACTTCATCAGGGGAGAATATGACTTTCTTTGCAGACCCAGTGTGAGTCATGTGGTACACTGATAAGAGGTTGGAGGCAAGACCAGGCACATACAACACATTGCTGAACTGACCATGATCAAGATCAATCCTCCCTTTTCCCAAACTTTCAGTGAGAGAGTCATCTCCCAGTATGATAGGTGGTCCTTTAGACATGTCAAGTGAGGAGAATGCCTCCTTGGTCGAAACCATGTGTCTTGAAGCTCCAGAATCGATGATGAAACTAGGTGAGCTTGATGTGCCAGCAACCAATGCACGAACTCTCTCTCTGTCTTCTGAACTTGATCCTCCTTCTCTCTTCTTTGAGCTGTCTGGAAGGGAGATGCCATTCTTCTCCAGGAGTTGGGTCAGCATGTCTATTTTCTTCTTCATACAAGAGCTTTCAGTGTGATTTCTCTTATTTCATTATGCACACTTGCTCATTTCTCCTTTATTCTTCTTCTTCTGGTAGTTCTTCTTGGAACCTTGTGGCTCCTCTGGAGACTTGTTCTTGTCTCTCTTTTGCTCAGGTGGCTTTTTAGCTTTATTTTTTATTTTTGAATCCACCTTAAAATCTCTGGCAATAAGAGCTTGATCTTTGGATGGTTTGATGGTGCCCATCATCACCATCTTGTCTTGTTCTTGTGTGAGAGATTCCATGAAATCTGCAAGGATAGGCATCTTCCAGGTTTGAGCTATCAGTTTTGTGGCATAGAAGGTCGAAACAAACACTGAATAGTCATGGCCAAGCTTCGAGAGTATGGCCAAGACCAGATGATCATCCTTCTTTTTTATCCCACACTGTTTCAGCTGCAAAACAAGTGCTTTGAACTTGGAGAAATAGAGTTGTAGTGATTCAAAGCTATTTGGACTCAGGGAGATTAGTTCATTCTCGATTTGATGTCCCCTCATCTCATCTATCTTTCCAAAAAGATCAGTAAGATTCTCCCATACTTCATTCAGTGATGTCAATCCATCAAGATGGAAAAGGAGCTCTGTGGAAATACTCAGACACAGGAGACCATAGGCCTCATCCCTCCTGTTGTGCCATTTTATCTTCTCTGTAGCTGCATTGGGCTCTGCTTCTGTTTCCATAGTCACCCTGTAGAGGCCTTTTGCTCTCAACAGTATCTCCCTTTCTGCTTTCCATTCAAATAAATTGAAGGGAGTCAAGATGATCTTATGAGATTGATCCATAGCTAGAAATTTGTCCCGGCTATCAGTAGAAGGCTCCCAGTCACTGATGTCGAACCTGCAAAACAATTTTGAAGTAGATAAATCGATCTAAAATGGCTCTGATACCATGTGGAAATTGAACCCAGTGATAGATTAATTTTACTCACAACAATTAACAGTTGATCATGCAAAATCACTCACAAAAGAGACTGAATAATGAGCTGAACACTAAACTGTATTGAATAAGTGTACAATATCCAAACATATAATAACATAGGCTACTGTATTAAATAATTACATCAGGTATTTGAATGCATGAGGACCAATTTGAATCTAGCATAAAGCAGGCTTACTAAAAATAAGCAAATCCCCCATAGGTGTAAAAAGATGATCCCAAATCTGTCATGGAGCTCACGAATTGGAAAAAGCACTTAGTAAAGCTAAAGAATGATGGAATGACAATTCATACATGATTTTCCAAGGAGAAAAGAGTGGAGTATGTAGAGGACAAAAAACTAGTTCACCTCACCTAGTCAAACTTTCCCAATTGCCTTAAAGCACTGAAAAAGCAGGCAATAAAGCAGAAAAAGCAGAAGGGTACCTAGGAGACCAGGAATAAAGTAGAATTGATTCCTTGAGGTTTCCCAAGTGCTACATGAGTCAAATAAGGCAAGTTTTACCACTATGGATAGGTAAATGACAACTTGCACAAGGTGGGACACATGTACTTGGCAAATAAGACAAAAATAATTAAATTAATGTCTAAGGTAGTAAACTATGGGTTGATTATTCTAACATATATTCTAGTAGGTACCTCGAGGAATCTATATAAAACAATACACTATGGGTATCATGTCTTCCCATCCTCTCAAATGCCTCATACCATATACATTTCAAAATACAACATTTGAAAGACTAGTAATCCAACTCAATAATTTCTTGGATTACTTTTACAAGTGTGTGCAAGTGGAGGAAATTTCTTGGATTCCTTTTACAAGTGTGTGCAAGTAGATAAAATATATGAATCCAAGGCACAAAGGTGAATATCTCCTAAGTCCTCATTTGTATTACTGATTCTCAGAGTCTTTGTAACAAAATTAGTAAGTGCACTATTATGTCAGACTACCAATATTCAGTGTCCAACACCAAACCGTAAACCATTTGATGTGCATTTCAGGAGTAAACGTATACTGGTCACGGTGGGAGAATTGGGATAAAAAAGATAAATTCTTGTAGAGGTTCTTCCCATGTTGATTATGATCATACCAAGAAATACATTCATAATGGGATTCAAAATTCTTAGCGATACTAAGAAAACTATGAAAGGAAAATATTAACAACGTTTGTTGTTCGACACACCTATTCCACCTCTATGATTCATATGTGTAATCACATAAGAGATAATTTTAAGGATAGAGGAAACTGATGTTTATAGGGATTTTCTGTTATTTTTAACTTACTACAAAACTACTTTCCTCCTCATTACAACGCTTCAATACTGATTCTTGGTTCACTCCATTCTCATTCATCCATATATCACTAATACATTAACAATAGTGCTACTCCAATGCCCTGTTTCCATTGTTTTCACAATTTCTAGATATCAAGCTAGTCTTCCCAATGGGTAAAATGGCATGATCATACTTCTAGGAGAGGATTTCAAACAACAACCTTTCAATGTATTTCAACCAAGAATAATTGGCAATCAATTCCTCTAAATACTCTCATTTTATTTGACCAATGCTTGAGCTAGAGAATTGCCCTTTAATCCTCATCGATGCTTCGAATATCATATAGAAAAATAAAGTAATCAATTATAGGAAATTGATCTCCATCCAATGCAATATTCTCTATCACCTTCGAAGTAGAGGTCCAAGATAATTCTATGGTTGGAAATGATTAAGAGAGAAGATATTGGCTAGACCTATTTACTATTGCCAGGTGCTTGGTATAGGAAATAAAAATGGCATTGAAACAATGGAAACTCGTCAAGAAAATATTTTTAGAAATGACGAACATGCTTCTCTAATAGAATGGAATCCTTCTCGGGACAAAGACTTTGTGACCCAAGTTATACCTACTTCATTGTATGATTGATGTTTAATATTTTTGTGCAAACATGCTCAACATATTGAGACAGTAAAAGGAATTCTTTATTTATCCAAGAACATAATCTATAGTTATTTTGATGCATCACATAAAATGATTCCTTGGACTTTAGGATTATTCATTATAGGGTCTCCAACACAAATGTGTGTTTTAGGTTTCTCTCTTATACCAAAGGAAGATATTACCAAACTAATTGTAGAATGTTCAACTACTAATCTAGAGGTACTACAATTGGCGATTTATGGAAGTGCATTTTTTAGATCATTTATGAAAGTTACCTATGCTTCTCATTTTGTGGGATTGCCTTGCTTAACTTGCCTCTCTCTAAAGGGTGCATTTCACCTATCATATGTTGGATTGAGTTCATTTGTGTAGATGGATACTTTAATAAGTTTTGTATATTTTAGTTAGTTCTCATTATTATTTTAAGTTGGATTAATACTCTAGTTGATAGTTTGGCACTAGTAATTAAGAAATTTCATCTATAGTCATTCCAAAATCTACAAGCCTTCAATATTATTCCTGCAATAAATAAGATGCATACATTATAAGTTTTATCAGTGGAAAGGATGCCATCATGTGTCACTAATGAGTTTTTTTGTGAACTAATCACTTATCTAGGTTGTGACATGAAAGAGATATCTCTAGCTAACTATGGAAAACTGATTAATGGTTCCTTAGAATCAATAAGTACAGTGTTATGTTCAGTGAATGCTCTTATCCTAGATAACCTTTCTCTATTAACTGACATAACAATCCTGGTAAATCCATGTCGGTACTCCACACGAGCTGATGTATTCTCTTGTAGGGTTTGGAACCAATAAAGAGGTCGTCGATAGATAGTCTCATTGGTAGGGAGGGGGTTGACAACTAGTAAGATCCAAGAGGTCAGTGCAAGCAGATTAGTTCCAGAAGGTAAACTAATAACCAATCGTCCACATAGCCAAGAGGTGGTGTCTTTTACAGGAAGAGGTTTCAAATAAGGAGGGAGGCGGTAACTAATATACAATATCATTAGGAGCTGCCATTGCAAGCCAGTAATCCAATGGTCAATCATTCTGAGATGATATCCAACCCAACCAGTCATATGATAGGACTTGTAACAGAGAGTCTAAGATTCAGGATTAGAGGTTAGGGAAAAGGAAAACGCATGTGCGTAGGTTTATTTGGTACTTATGGGGTAAAAAATTCATATATTAATTGAAACAAAATCAATTGGCTAAAATGGTTATGCATGCGGGAGAATCTGTGCAAAAATTCAGAACATGCATATACTCTCCAATGAGGTTCACCCTTGTTCTACAAAATATGGGTCGTATGAGTTCATGGCCCTTTGGATAGACTGTGCAACGTGTAAACAAAATTTTGAACACTCATGGATGATGTGATTAGGACATTGTCGGATAGGTGCAATGTGGTGTACTAGGACAACATCTTGCTTTACTCCAATAGTAAGGAAGGATGTAGGAACACAAAGGTCATATTGCAGAGGTGTTCTGCCATTTCCACTTCCACATCCTCCAATATCCGAATGGGGAAGATCATGTATTGATTGACCATACAAAACCGGATAGGAGAATATACTAACTTGGGTTTACCTATTGCTTCCTAGGAATAATTGGGAAGGATGCTAACCAGGGATTAGAACAACAACATGCTATGATCCGTAGGAATTGGAACTCAAATTGTTGACAAGAATGCTTAGCCGGGAATGAAAAAGGCTATAGTGGATGAGACGACTTTCAAAATTAAAAGGATGCTTACTTAGCAAGGTTCTAGTGGATCAACTGCGTCTATTTTGATATGATTATGTGTGGGATCAGCTCCAACCAGGTAAACATCAACCGTAATAGCTACATGTCGGGTAGTATTATCACTGAGGGGTTCAATAACTTGAATTTGATTTATCCAAATATCATATTCCCATCATTTCACTTTGTTTCGTCCATCCATCCTAATCTAAGGGGTCTGGATATATATACTAAAACCAAGAGAGCAATTCCAACGATACCACCAAACCAATAGAGCTGCCCAAAAATCATGCATATAAAAAGAGGGAAAACCTATTTTTGAAATTCAACATGATCATGAGACATAAAAGAAATCAAATGGGAAAGATAAAACATAGATCCATCGATTCATTCAACGCGCTTTGCCTATTGTTGACTCTCACTTTTGGAGTTATTAAGTCACTACCTGATTAGCAGGTTAAGTTTGGAAGACTGCAACTGATCCTCGAAGTATAATGAATGAAAAAACATATTATTTTTATGAAAGAAGTGAAGCTTCTTTATTTTCCTAATATTGTGGCTTCCTTCCAATTTCGAGACAGACCTTCTATGGTTGACGTCTTTGTTTCCTAGGCTGAATGAGATAAGGGTGAGGGATGCAATATTCCCCTCAATGTATATCCACAGATATGGGTCTCAAAACATTCACAAATGTGAAGTGTAGTCCCCAGAAAAATATTTACTTGTTGTAACATATGATGGTTGCAAGCTAGTTACAGGCCCAGAATTTAGAGAGTAACTCTTCATGCATTGTTACAGGCCCAAAATTGTTAAAGCCGCATTTTTCATTGCTTTAATTGCAATTTCAAAAATTTCGATGATTTGGGTAGTTCTAGAATCCGAAAATTAGGCAAGATCACAAAATTGTGGTTGACGAAATTGCAATTTTTGAGCAATATTTAGGGTCCAAAATCACCGGAAAGATGAGGCGTTTTGGTTGTTCTTTATCCTACATCGTTGGAAAATGAGGGATATCTACATATGGTCAAGTTTATGGATACTATATGACATCACAAGCATGGAATCAATTGGTCTACAATTTCTTCAAAATTTAAAGATGATTGAATTTGAATCAATCACATGGGATGAAAAGAGGCTTGAGAAACAACATGATGAACTTGTTTACATTGAGATATATCTAGAAAAATTTTATACAAATAATCTTGAAGGTTTTAAGTTAGAAGCATAAAAGGAGAATATTTGAACTTGAATCTAAACAAAAGATGATATTGGATCAAGTTGAGGCCACATATAGGTTAAAAAACAAAGCCTTTTGGTTACATAAGGGAGATGATAATACATAGTTTTTTCATATTAATGTCAATCACAAGAAAAATATCAACACTCTCTTGCATTTGGAGGATGATGAAAAATGTATGATTACTAGTTTGAGGAATCTAACAGAGGTTGGTGTGAATTACTTTAGAAAAAAATATATGGAAGAAGAGAGGGCATCAATATCTCAAATTTTGAGAATGGTTTCCCTCTTCCCAAATTATGTAAATCAGGAGAAAAATGAAGCTCTATTAGAGGAGATTACCCCTGTGGAACTTAATGAAGCTATACATTGTATGCATAAGGACAAAATTCTGGGACCTTATGGGTGGCTATTGGAGTTCTACTCATGTTTTATGAAGCTATTTGAACAATATATCCTTATAGTGATAGAAAAATCTAGGGTGAATGGGATAGTATTGGTTTCTTTTAACACAACTTTCATAGCACTACTCCAAAAATATGACTATGTTGAAAATATGGATGATCACAAGCCTATATAACTATGTAATTACAACTATAAGTTGACTGCAAAAGTAATAGCCAAAGTGATCAAGGATATCCTATATTCTTCTTTAGTTTCTCAACGATAGGTTGCTTTCTTGGAAAATAAGAAAATACATGATGTAGTAAACATAGCTTAGGAAGTTATGCATACATCCAAGTCTAAACATATCTTAGATATGATTGTTAAGGTGGATTTATCCAAAGTAAATTGGCTCTACCTGAGATTGCTACTTTTACAAGTTGGGTTTGATCTTTAGGTAGTGAATTGGATCATGTCATGTGTTTTATCAATGTATTTTTTCTCTCTTGGTAAATTGATTTGTTGCATGCTTCAATGCTGAGTCTTGGTTCACTCCATTCTCATTCATCCATATATCACTAATACATTAACAATAGTGCTACTCCAATGCCATGTTTCCATTGTTTTCACAATTTCTAGATATCAAGCTTGTCTTCCCAATGGGTAAAGTGGCATGATCATACTTGTAGGAGAGGATTTCAAACAACAACCTTTCAATGTATTTCAACCAGGCATGATTGGAAATCAATTCCTCTAAATACTCTCATTTTATATGGCCAATGGTTGAGCTAGAGAATTTCCCTTTAATCCTCATCGATGCTTCGAATATCATATAGAAAAGGAAATCAATCAATTGTAGGAAAATGATCTCCATCCAATGCAATATTCTCTATCACCTTTGAAGCAGAGGTCCAAGATAATGCTATGGTTGGAAATGATTAAGAGAGAAGAGATTGGCTAGACCTATTAACTATTGCTAGGTGCTTGGTATAGGAAAGAAAAATGGCATTGATAGGATGGAAACTCGTCAAGAAAATATTTTTAGCAATGACGAACATGCTTCTCTAATTGAATGGAAGCCTTCCCAGGACAAAGACTTTGTGACCCAAGTTATACCTCCTTCATTGTATGATTGATGTTTAATATTTTTGTGCAAACATGTTCAACATATTGAGATAGTAAAAGGAATTCTTGATTTATCCAAGAACATAATATATAGTTATTTCGATGCATCACATAAAATGACTCCTTGGACTTTAGCATTTTTCATTATAGGGTCTTCAACACAAATGTGTGTTTCAGGTTTATCTCTTATACTAAAGGAAGATATTACCAAAATAATTGTATATTGTTCAACTACTAGTCTAGAGGTACTACAATTGGCGATTTATGGATATGCATTTTTTAGATCATTTATGAAAGTTACCTATGCTTCTCATTTTGTGGGATTTCCTTGCTTAACTTGCCTCTCTCTAAAGGGTGCATTTCACCTATCATATGTTGGATTGAGTTCATTTGTGTAGATGGATACTTTAATAAGTTTTGTATATTTTAGTTAGTTCTCATTATTATTTTAAGTTGGATTAATACTCTAGTTGATAGTTTCGCACTAGTAATTAAGAAATTGCATCTATAGCCATTCCAAAATCTAGAAGCCTTCAATATTCTACCTGCAATAAAGAAGATGCATAGATTATAATTGTTATCAGTGGAAAGGATACCATCATGTGTCACTGATGAGTTCATTTTTGAACTAATCACTTATCTAGGTTGTGACATGAAAGAGATATATCTAGCTAACTATGGAAAATTCATTGACGGTGCAAGTACAATGTGATGTTCAGTGAATGCTCTTCTCCTATATAGCATTTCTCTATTGAATGACACAACAATTTTATGCCTTATAGAGGGATGCAGATCAATTCAAATCATATCATTTAAAAGATGTTCATTCAAGTTAGTGAATGATGCTTAACCATTTCTAAGGGGTGTGATGTAAAATTGTTTCAAGGAACATTCATGTTGAAAGTTTTTTATAATGCTTCTTATGTATGTGTTGAGGCCTGGAAAATTGCAGGCAACAACAGCAAGGGATTTCCCCAGTCAACGTTCCCAACTAGCCCGTGATTGTTTGGTATGGGGAATCCGTCCGGTTTACGGTCCGGCTACCGTAGGTCAAGTAACAAAAATTAAAAGGTTTTACTAGTTGCGGCCCGATCCACCGTATATATTTTTGTGTTTTTAACTTTAAGTATGATATGCAAGTGCCTATCTACAATGCAGATTGATAAAGAATACGAGGAGCGGTCACAATGTGATGCACAGGTTCTTACCTCTCGTCTTAGACTCTCTCGCATCTGAACCACACACAGTAGGAAATAAAAATAACTAAGCTGTCCTTAGGGAGTGAGATTATCATTTAATGAGTAATGTATTATTGTTCATGCTTTAAGAAAAATCACAGGTAGTTGTTCTTTGATTCAAAATACATAAACATGAATAGATGGATGAACAACAAGATAGCTCATTGTCTATGAAAACATTCATTACTCATAGTGGAAATTATCATAAAGTAAACCAGAGAACATTCATAAAAGAACATAGGTTCAACAATTTAGAACGATCTCACGATTAATTAATAAAGGCTAAAAACGAAATAGTTCCCCTTCAACAACATCTATTGAACAACATTTGAACATTCCACCAAAGCTTTCTCCAATAGGAAAAACTGTGATCATATATTGAAAAATGAAATAGTTCCTCTTACAATGTGTTCTCACCAGTCTAACTAGGAAAAAGTGCTTGCGACTCTCTATCTTTCCTATATTTATACAAAGACCGCAAAACCCTTGGGTTGCCCCACCCCCTGACCTTTGGGCTCCCCCAACTGTTTTAATCTCATAGTTTTGTCATTTTGTGAGTGTTCATGATTCATACAAATGTTATGTCTCATATTTATGATTTAAAATCATTTTTATGAAAAAGGGACCAGCTTGGTAACTGCCGAATTTTTTCCAATCCTGGGCCTCTGCCTTAATTATATTTTGCTCAGTAATCCATTGGTCACTTTCGAGATCCGATTAATCTCAGACCTTATCTATCTTCTAATCCTTGGGAAACATCTCTACTTCCACGTGCTTTAGCTGCTTCTTTCTTCTGGAGCTTACTTCTGAGTTGCCCTCTAGCTATGTCTTCTTTGCAGCAGTAATCATCAACTGGATCTGAGAAAATATCCCATGTCTTTCTGCGATCAACACGAAAAAGCATCATTAATCTAGACCACTTTCAATGAATGTAAATCATACTACTAAATAAAAATGAGCATCAACATTAAAACCCTGGGACCGTGTTTTCAACGTGGAAACCTCAAACTTGATAAAAAACCAAGAAATCCATTGCCCAGGGCAAGAAAAAAAACCCCCACCGGTGGAAAAACTAAAACTCTGGCAGAATAAAACCTTCGCTAGCAAATCGGAACACACAACGATGGATGATTATTTCATTAAACACCGCAATGGTGGGTGACCCATGATCTAAGGGTTCCGGAGCTAAACAAAATGTCAGTGAAATAAAGCATTAGAAGAGGGCATCGGAGCTTAAAACGACTAAAGCATCGAAACACTGGTATGCTGAAAAGCTGCAAAAATGGAAGTTATAAGGACAAGAAATTCCACAGATCAGTCAAAATCAGAGGAAAAAAGAACTAACGTTAAGTGAATTGTTAGCAAAATAGATAATAAAACATCGGTGAAAAGAAGATCTAAAAGGTGGATGGCTAGTCCGTTTTGGAGCCGCAACGACGGAACACAAAAAGACTACGGTTTTCACAAAACATGGAACCACAGGCGATCGAAAATGCCAAAGCCTAATCCCCCGATCAACAGTCCAACACAAATCAGATGGCGAAAAGAGAAAAACCAATAAAACATGAAATCAGCGTGGGTAAACCCTAAACCGTCAAAACATTCGTTATTTATCCTCCGAAATGGCGGCTACAAAGAGGACTAGTACCTCGATTCAAACTTCAACAAAAAATCTAATAGTTATAAAACCAATTATCAAAAAAGATTAAAATGCTAAGTCCCGCTGTCAGAAGCATTTTCAGTTTTAGATCATTCTACTTTCGATAGAATTAACAACTTACCTTAATCCAACCTCAAACGATCAAACTCATAGCAGAGCAATCCCAACAAATTAAGCAAGACAAAATTTAAAAGGAGGGTCCCAATTTTTAGAAATTTGGGAAATAGTTGCAACTGCAACAATTGGCGACTAAGTAGTGAACCCAGATCTCTGAATCAATTCTTCCTCAAGTAACAGACTGTTTAACAATAAAAACAACATGTTGAATTCTTTTAGCTGTCTAGATTTCTCCAATGGAAAATATATGTACTTTTAGACATTGATGATAGTCCAATTTTAGGAACATGGAAACCAAAATCTCAAAGTCAAGATAACTCTTTTGAGGCCAATTAGATGAGTTTCATTTTACCTCTGTCTTTGGGTAACTTCTAGCTTGGACACAACAGGATTGTAACATATGGTAAACAGAGATATTCATTTGTTCCCCATTCCCATGCCATTTTGCACTTTGTGTTCTTGTGAACTTTTTGTCCTTTTGATTCCTCCTCATGCCTTTCTTTCTAAAATTTTATTCAAGCTCCTCTATCCAAAGTGTCGTTTTGTGTGAGAGATGTATTTAATTTTCAGCTCACGGACGAAGAAGAAATCTTGGCAAATTTGTACTTATATGATTCGAGACTTTGCTTTGATAGATATTGTTTCTTTTAGGAGTTTTAACTCTTATTAGCCTTTAGGATTTCAATACTTGGCATGGAATCATTTATATATAATATACTGTTTACCTTGCTTCCTTTCTGTGGGTCTTTTGCTATCACCCCTTAGGACATTTTAGATGTGAAATGGATGGGGCCTCAAATAGTATTCCAGACTTCTTGATCCTGAGTTATCTTTCATGGATTAAGTAGGACTTCAATGTGTTCATATCCATTTAGGAAAACTACTTACTATAAGAAATTTCATTAGATTCAAACAAAAGGATACAGTCTTATACCCAAAGATTTCAATTAATCCAAAACTCTGAGGCTCCATGCAACCAACAGTTTGCCTCTTTTATTGAAATCAAAAATAAAATTTAACTAAAAACAAGCAGTAGTCAACCAAATCAAATTATTTATGTACAAAACAAAACAAAAAAATCAAGAAAAATAAGGCTTGAGAACTAAACCATTAACTAGCAAGTTCTCTTCCCACCCTTGTAAATCTTGCAATTTATAGGTTGAGGGGCCAAGTTTTGCCGCAATCTGAAAAGGGCCTACCCATAACTATTGAAACTTCGTGTGCTTCCCCATTTCATCATGCGGGTGATCCCATTTAAGAACCAGGTCTCCCACTTCAAATTCCTTTGTTCCAGCTTTGTGCTTATCAAGCCACCTTTTTCACTACTTCTTGCTGCTGCTTAAAACGTTCCTTGGCCTTGGATCTAGACTCTTCCACCTTCAAAAGATTATAAATTCTCAGTTGCAGGATTTCGTTGTCTGTGCCTCTAGATTCTTGGGCTATTATGGAGGATGGTAGCATAATGTTAAGAGGAAGTATAGCTTCTTTTCCATAAACAAGGGTATACGGTGACACACCTAAGGAATTCTTGGGTGTGACCCTATCAACCCAAAGAGCGTTCGGTAATGCTAAATGCCAACTTCTCTGGTTTTCTATGACAGTATTTTTCAAGATCCTAATCAAATTCTTGTAGTAGATTCTGCCAAACCATTTCCTTGTGGGTAGTAGTTGGCAGAATAATGCAAATTAATTCCTTTTTCATGAGTGAATGCAGTTAATATAATAGAAGAAAAATAAGTAGCATTATAAAAAATCAGGGAAATTGGAACCCCAAACCTGGTCATAATATGATCCTGCAAGAAATTAATGACCGCATATTCATTGACTTTACGTAGAAGAATAGCTTTGACCCATCTAGTGAAGTAGTCGGTCACCATTAGAATATATTTGTGTCGCAAGGAATAATTTGGTTTTATTTCTCCAATGATATAAATTCCACACTGCTCAAATGGTTCTGTTATCATAACTGGCTTCAATGGTCTTGTTGCTTTGGCTTGTCTTCCCCCACACCTCTGGTAGATATCACACTTTCTAACATGCACATGAGCATCCTTAAACAGCGTGGGCCAATAGTACCCGGCTATGAGAATCTTATGGGTTGTCGTATCTCCAGAAAAATGGCCTCCAACAGGCCCATCATGTAACTCAGTTATGACCCTTTTTGCGTCTTCCTTCTCTAAACACCTGAGAAGGAATCCATCATAATTCTTCATGAATAAAATTCCATCAATGATCTGATATGCAATTGATTTAAGGTGCAACGCTCTTTTTTGCTTGGAATTCCAATGTTTTGGAAACACACCCTCCTGAAGGTAATGAACAAGGTCTCAGTACCAGGAATCTGGAGCTGTGAAAAGAGGACATACATCCATCATATGTAACTCTGCTTCATTTTCCCAATTGTTTTCTTCATTATTGTTTCCTTCAGCCATTAGTTTGCACAGTCCTTTCCCCCTAACGATGGATGCTGGCTTTAACTTGAGGTCATACTCTTGCAAAACTATTACCCATTTTCCTCTTCTTTCTCCTAATTCTTTTTGCACAAAAAGAGACCTCACAGCTGGGTGTGGAACTATTACCTTAGTCCGGTTCTTAAGTATGTACGCCATGAATTGTTTTACCGCTTTGAAGACTGCATAAGCTTTCTTTTCCATATTTGGGTAATTTAATTCGACCCCTTGCAAACCAGTACTCATAAATGATATGGGGAACTCATCTCCCCCATCTTCCTTCTGAGTAAGCACAGCTACTAGTGAATTGTCAGATGTGAAAGTGTACAAAATAAAATCTTTCATATAATCTAGAATTTTGAGAGAGGGTGCATGAGCAATAGATGTCTTTATTTTACTAAATGCATTCTTCTCTACATCATTCCATTTGAATTGTACACTTTGTTTCACCATTTGCTGCAAAGGCTTAACAATTTGGGCGAAATCTGGCACAAACCTTCACACAAAATTTATTGTCCCTATAAATGATTGCATGCCCTTTTTGTTATGGGGTAAGAGATCTGTTCGACATCTTTGATCCTTTTTGGGTCTATGGAGATCCCCTTCTTAGATACCACGTGACCCAGTAGCTTTCCTTCTGTAACAGAAAATAGACACTTCTTGGGGTTTAGCGAGATACCATATTTTTGGCAACGCTCGAAAATATACTTCAGATGAAATGTGTGTTCTTCTCTTTTCTTTGAAAATATTGTGATGTCATTGAGGTATACCACAACACTGCGGCCAATAAAATCGTGGAAAGCTATATCCATAGCCCTTTGGAAAGTAGCTCTAGCGTTTATGAGTCCAAAAGGCATCGTTCTATAAGCAAAAGTCCCCCATCTTGTTCTGAATGTAGTTTTGAGTATGTCTTCTTCAGCTACTAACACCTGATTGTAACTAGAGAATCCATCTAATAAAGAAAATAACTCAGAACCTAAAACCATTTGAAATATCTGTTCCATGGGTGGAACTGGATAATTGTCTTTATCTAAAGAGCGATTTAAGTTTCTGAAATCCACACATAGTCTAATTTCTCCAGATTTTTTCCTTACTGGTACCAGATTTGAAATCCATTCCGAGTGTCTAACTTTGAAGATAATTTTAACATCCAACAATTTCTTTACTTCATTCTTAATTAGAGGCTCCAGTTTTGGGTGCATTTTCCTCAAAGGCTGCTAATAAGGCTTGACCCCATTCCTAATAGGGATGACATGCTGAATAATCTTGGTATCATATCTTTTCAAATCTTCATACATCCAGGCAAACACATATTTGTATTGTTTGAACAAACTGATGAATTTATTTCTTTCACCTCGGGAGCAACACTTTCCCAAATTCACATATTTAGGCTCAATTTCAGTTCCTAAATTAATCAGCTCGAATTGTAGAGACAAGCTATGAGTCTTAACATTTATTGGCCTTCAAAATTTGTCATTTAGATCAAACATTCACTCTAAAGTCTTGACTCCTTTAGGAATAAAATTGTTGAATTTTAGCTCAGATTGATGTTCTTCATCATCAATGATTGCCCCTATGAAGGTTTCATCATTTGTCAAACATTCCATAATCTGATGGTCGTCATCAAAAACTCGTAAATTTGTAATCATGTCTGGAACAGAGGGCCTGAAAAATAATTCAATAGAACACATGTTATTAGAGGGTACAAGCCTCGCAGCTGAGGTGGCTAACAAGTCAGCTGCTGCATTCCTTAGTCTGGGAATTGATACAATATTAAATGCATACAAACCTTTAAGCAAATCCCATAATTCATTTTGATAAGCTTTTAAATGAGGGGAAATGCAATGTATCTGATTTCGAATTTGTTTTACAATTATTTTAGAATCCCCATACACTTTCAGATTTTCTACTTTTAATTCAATTGCTTTTCTTAGTCCCTGAACTAATGCTTCATATTTGGCTGTGTTATTGGTACATTCAAACTCTAACCTGCATGAAAGAAAATGTTTATTTTTCTTAGGATCAATCAGGACATAGCCAGGTCCTGATCCTTCCAAATTTTTAGATCCATCAAAGAAAAGTGTCCAAAAATCATCTATTACTATTGTACATGAATCATCATTTACATCTAAAGCTAAATATACTATTTTACAATCAATTTCATCAACCTGTGAAAACCGAAGGAGATCAGGCTGGGTGTTAGATGTACTACTGGCTTCTTCCGCTTGGTAATTTCCTAGTTCTAGCTCAACAAAGT
Organism: Pseudotsuga menziesii; assembly: GCA_001517045.1. Taxonomy (NCBI): domain Eukaryota; kingdom Viridiplantae; phylum Streptophyta; class Pinopsida; order Pinales; family Pinaceae; genus Pseudotsuga; species Pseudotsuga menziesii. The sequence continues at coordinate 31,611 of LPNX010526840.1, read as the reverse complement.
AGTTCCCCAGAATAGAATTCACTGGCTCATTCTTACCTTCCAACTGAGTGACATTGTGTTTCATGTGGGGCTCTCTGATAACTTTAATTTGATTTGGGCTTTCTTTATAAGGTAACCACAGATGTGACCAGTCTGAAGCGAAATATCCATTCAGCTTTGCTAACCAATATCTACTCCAAACAATTCCATATGCCTCCGATATGTCTGCTACTACAACATCAATGAACTGACATACCTTTTCATTTGAAGATAATCGAATTAAAACATCCTCCATTTCCCCAATTACCTTCACATTCGTTCTGTCTAACTGAATAACCTGTCAGGTAGATGGTTTAGGCTGTCCATTTATCTTTCTGCAAACTGACAGTGGCATAACATTTACTGATGCCCCTGATTCTACTAGACAGTTGTGCACGTTATGATTGAAAATTTCAAAAGTAAGGAGGAAAGGTGGAGTTTTACATTTAGGCTTACCTCCCAAACTTGCTTCACCAATTTATTCCTCTTGGGGTTGATTGTTAGTGGGAAGCTTCTCCTCTGGCATTTCAAGTGCTTTCAATAACTTTTCTTTCTGCTGGGGCACATTACACATCTCAAATAGTGAAATATTTACCTTTACCTTTTTGATATCCTCCACAATGTCATACTCCATCTTATGTTCTGTGAGATTCATTTTTACATTATTGATCTTCTCTTCAATGGGATTAGTAGGCATGTTGATATGCTTCGGATTTTGATTGGTAATGGTAAACTCAAGAATTTTATTAGCTGTGGTGTTTTTCTGAAATTTCTTTACATTCTTCTGGAGTCTCTTAATTTTTGGGATTATTAACATGTCTTCTTTAATCAGCCCTTGGATTCTCATTGTCACATTTGCTTCTGATATGTCCTCATGTATCAAATCACTTTCATTTTCAATATCAAACATCGAGAAACAGTCCCATAAAACCATGGCATGAGCATCCTCTTGCTTTTCCATTGATTTATCATCATTTTATTCCTCATCATTTGCTTCTATTAATTTGGAATCCAGCAGCTGATTCATCACTAATGTCATTGAATTTATCCATTGAGGACAATTTTTTTCAGAATGAGGATGCTGGTGGAAAGTGCAAAATTTATCCATACCTACCTCCTTTAAGTTCATTGATGCAAGACCGTGTGGAGGAGGTTTAGACTGATTATTGTCTTCTCTCTTCTTGTAATAAGGATTATAAGACTTTTGAGCTTCCTTTTCCTTTTCCAAGTCTATTATTCTGTTGGAAATCTTCTACATCATCTTTTCCATTCCTTCGAAATCATGTGATTGTTCGTCTTTAGGCTTTGTAAATAACAAAGCTTTCTTCCCAAAATTTTTCTCTCCTGACTTCTCAGGATAATCTTCTATGCTTTCCTTTTCAGCTTCTACTCTCTCTGCTTCTTCATAAGTCTCTACTAGCATAGGTTTGGATTTCATCTTGGCAAACATGGCCAAATCAGTCCCTAGGGCTGAAGTATAATATTCAATCAGAACTTTATCCGAGGGTTTATTAGTTTCAGAAAATTTCTTAAGATAAGCTACAAATCTTTGAGTAAAACTATGCACCTTTTCTTTTCTCTCTTTCTTTAAAGTGCACAATCCTTTCATGAGAGTCACATGAGTCTTTTGGGCTGCATATTTGCTTATGAGTATCCTTTCAAAGGTATCCCAATTTGGGATTGAGTTTGAAGCAGACCAAAATACCATGAGGCTGCTGCTCCTTTAAGGGTATGCGGAAAAAGTCCACAGACTACATCTTCGTGTTCTCCATCTTTTAGTCCTTCTATGGCCAAGTAGAAACTTTGCAAATGGTCATCTACTAAAATCTTCTCACTTGGGTCAAACTTGTGCAACAACTTCTCAAAATCCTGAGGTAAGTCATGCAAAGGAGGTGTTAGGTTAAGCGGTGATCTGGCTTTCCAAGCAGGTGGTGGATTTGGTGGGTTAGGTGGCTGATTTGCATTTACACCTGCCATGAGTCTGGGTGGAGAGTGAGGTGGAGAATGAACAGGAGTATGGACAGGTGAAATTTTAGGTGTATCAGGGCCTACTTGATTCAAAGGCTGAACAACTTCCTGTAAAGTTGTTTCTACAAGTTCTTCCCAATCTCCAACTAACATAGACTCTTCCAATACAAGATGGTCTTTCTTCTTGTATTCTCTTCTAGGTAATTCAGGGATAATCGACAATCCTCCAATATTATTCACATAATCCCTAGTATGTATTCTCAGATCATTAACAACTTCGTTGTTCACATAATACAAATGCTCTCTATTCTCTTCAGGAAATGGGTTTCCTCAGCCAGCCATGCACTTGTGGCGCTCCTTCTAGTGCTAGAAACTATTGAGGCTTGGAAAATCATAGGTAACAACAGCAAGGGATTCTCCCCAGTCAACATTCCCAACTAGCCCATGATTGTTTGGTTGTTGGAGACATTTACCATCATACACACTCTTTTGGTCAAATTGGCCTAGTTAAACCACTATCCTAAGTATAATTGACATTAATTGACATTAGTGGAGCATTAATTTCCATCATCCAGTCACACCCACGCCTACCTACAGTCAAGGAGGCTAATTGGAGCACTTCAGGGGTAATCTGAGTGACATTAATGTACCTAATTACTAACTGGTGGTTACAATCAGTTCAACCAGTCAGTTAAGGCACCTCCTGTCATTAAATATATTATTTAATGATTATTTATTATTATTTAATGATCTGAAGTCAACAAGGCACCTCCACCAACTTCTGATGGTCATTTTAGCTTCAGTTAACCTCATCAGGGTTCATTGAAGTCATGTAGAACCAACACTTGATGGTTGGCTTGCTATGACATGTGTTTGATCTCCTTCAGTTGAGATTCAATCATTTATTGCACTCTGACTTCAGTTAGGGTTTCATGAGTCAATTAGGGTTTTGGTCAAGTGGTTAACTAAGTGTGAACCAATGGTTGAGAGTCAATTAAGCTATACTCACTCACTGAATTTGAATTGTCTCCTTAGGTATTCAAATTCTTCATGGAGTTAAGCTATTTCTTAACATTGGTATTGCAACCATTCATTGTTTATTAAATATACAGAGAGGAAACCAATTCTGGTTCCGATTAACACCATTTCATGAGTATTTGTTGATTATGCTTTCATGAGATTGATTCCTAGTTCCTAGATCATGTGCAAGAATTAATATGGTATTAGAGCATACGGCAGGACAAAGATCAATCTCTCAAAAACAAGATTTTTGACAGATTTCTCCATGAAAAGTGAGCAATAGCTCAAAATTCCAGCACTGCACCAGAAGCTAAGGCTTACCACTTAATATCCCAAGTAAAGAATTTCTTGATCAAGCTTGCTTGATTGACTATGTTGGGTGTGATGAAAGCCTAGAATGTGCAAACTGTTTGACCTTATTTTTCCCTTTCTGTTTTTATTTTCAGGTTTCTATAGGTGAAGCATTCGCTACAGCATATCCAGATGGCCTCCTCAGTACCTCTCTTGACTCCATACAATTTCCATACATGGAAAAATAAAATGGAGGTTTAGTTGCACTCCAAAGGAATCCATAGAGTCGCCATTGAAAATAAAGTTGAGCCTGGATATGCCATAGAAAAATCAATATTCTTGAACAAGAAAGATGAAGCCTTCGGTTTCTTGTGCCTCTCTATTTTTGAAGACCTTCTCTTCCATCTTACGGATCTGAAGACACTGAAATAAATATGGGACAAATTGAAATATCTATATAGAAATCATGATGAATTGAGAGTTTACCAACTCAAAAATGAACTCATGTCTCTCCAGCAACCTCTCTCCTTGAGAGGAATCACATCAATCTTCCAGAGAGCTTTCGGAGGAGAGATCACCAAAATTGGGAACCATAGCATGAGAAAGGCCATGCCCTCATGGAAAGCACTTCGAACTCTAAAGCACTGCTGATTGACAGTGGAGCTTTGAATAACATGATGGATGAAAAAGACTCCTTTTCATCCTTGGAGACTAGAAAATCCATCCCCATCCACATGGGAGATGACTCCACCATCATTTCCGAAGGACAAGGTACTATAGATCTAGAAAATGGTTTTTTTTCTAATGTTTTGTATGTACTGTCTCTAGCAGCAAATCTCCTTAGTGTATATCAAATGAAACATACATGAATGCCTAAGAGAGTCTCTTTCATCCCAAATGATGTTGAGATAACAAAAATTGCATCCGAGAAACTCATTGCAAAAGGCCTTGCAAATCATCATGCAAAAGCCTATGAGTTCTCTCACTTTGTTGCGGATGCAAAGCCTACCGCTCTGCTAACTCATGGAAATGAGGTTAGTAGGCTGTGGCATGAAAGGTTTGGCCATCTTAATTTCAAATATTTGCAGAAATTATATAAAAAATCCATGGTTGAAGGTCTCTCGGTCATCAAGGCAACCACGGGAGTCTGCAAGGGCTGTGTGATTGGAAAACACCTTGAGCACAAGTTCGATCGGGGGAAGGAAAACCGAGCTACAAGCATATTGGGGCTGATACATTCTGATATTAGCGGTCCGATGCCTGTCACATACATGAATAGATCAAGGTACCTCCTTACTTTTATTGATGATTTTTCAAGGTATACATGGGTTTTCTTTCTCAAAAAGAAATCAGAAGTATGTGAAAAATTTTCTGAATTGAAGGCCTTGATTGAAAATGCCTCTGGGATTAAGAACAAGATCTTGAGATATGATAATGGAGGGGAGTCTATCAGTAATGAGTTTCTGTATATTTTCTCCCAAAGTGGTATTTAGGTCCAACATTCAATTCCCTACACTTCGCAGTAGAACGGAGTAGCGAAAAGGAAGAACCGGTCTCTCAAGGAGATGACCACCTGTATGTTGGAGTCAAAGAAGATTGCTGCAAATTTGTGGGCTGAAGCCATGCATGCTGCAGAATAAATTCAGAATAGGGTACCACATTCATCATTAAAATGAAATACTCCTTTCTAAGCATACTTTGGACACAAGCCAGATGTGTCGAACCTACGGGTGTTTGGGTCCACTGCATGGGCCCAGATTCCATTTGATAAAAGAAGGGCTTTGCAACCGCATAGCATAGAATGTATGTTTATTGGGTATCCTGATGAATCTAAAGGATTCAAGCTGCTGTATATCAATACAAAATAGATCATCATCAAGAGAAGTGTCAAGTTCAATGAGCCTCTTCAGGAGGTGGAACTAGTGAAGGAGAAAACTGTTGAATTTCCTTTCTATTCCACTGAATATTTGGATGATGAAATTGGGGTGATGACCCTGATTTGGATCCTCTGATTTCTAATATCAGTGTGCAGAAATCATTAGATACTGAATCAGAACCTGAAGTGCAAAATCATCTTCCTACATGGGCCCAACAGACACTCTCCTCCGGAGGAGACAACATTGGAAATCCGGATGATCCAAGGAGAACCCGGTCTGATTTCCAAAGAGCATGTATTGCGCTCTCTTGTTCTGATAATTTGCTTTCCAAAACTTGATATTTGATGATTAGTTAAGATCCAAAATCCTACTACCATGCTTATAATGATCTGAGATGGCAAGTTGCCATGGATGAAGAGATGAATTCTCTTCAGAAAAACACTACTTGGGAGCTAGTTTCTCTTCCTCCGGGAAGGAAATTGGTTCAATGCAAGTGGGTGTTTCGGAAAAAGGTTGCTGCTGATGGAAGCACCTAAAAATATAAGGCAAGGCTAGTAGAAAAATATTTCTCTCAGGTCCAAGTAGTGGACTACCATGAGACCTTTGTACCGGTTGCAAAAATGGACTCCATCCACCTTGTTTTGGCTATTTCCGCATCCAAGCACTGGGAGGTGCATCACATGGATATTAAGTCAGCCTTTCTGCATGGAGATATTCATGAGGAGATATACATGAAGCATCCTGAGGGATACATCACTGATCCATCTTTGGTTTGCAAGCTAAAGAAGTCACTATATGGGTTAAAATAGGACCCAAGAGAGTGGTATTCCAAGATGGATGCCTTCCTTCTCTCGCAAAACTTTCAAAGATGTAGATCAGATCCAAATGTGTATTTAAAGAAGCATGGTGTTCATATAATTATCATTTTTTTATATGTTGATGACTTACTGATCACAGGTAGCACAATTTCCTCCATTTCAGCCATCAAAACTGCTCTCCACAAGGCCTTTGAAATGAGTGATTTGGGGCTTCTAAAACAACTTTTGGGGCTCGAAATCGAGTAAAATTATGATGTGATTATGGTCACTTAGTAAAAATACATTTCAGACCTCTTATTCAATTTTAACATGGCTGAATGTATGCCTGCACCATTCCATTTCCTTTCAGGGATCAGCCTTGAAGAAGGAAAACACACACCTCCCATGGACTGCACTATCTATCGACAGCTAATTGGTAGCTTGTTGTACTTGACATATTCTAGGACTGATATTTGTTATGATGTGAATGCTGTATCAAGATACATGCAGCAGCCTCATGATAATGATTGGAAGGAAGCCAAGAGGATCCTCCAGTACATTCAGGGAACGAGGACCTACGGCATTCACTATGCTACAGACTCCGAGCTAGAGCTGGTTGGATACACAGATTTCGATTGGGCGGGTGATTCTATTGATCAGAAATCAACTTACAGATATGTATTCATGTTTGGTGGTGGACCTATTTGCTGGTCAAGCAAAAATCAGGCTGCCATAGCACTATCTTCAGCAGAGGCCGAGTATCGAGGAGCGGTGAATGCTTGCATCCAAGCAGTTTGGTTGCAAGGAATTCTTTCAAGGTTTGATCTTGGTAGTAATTTGTCCACTGTCCTATTTTGTGACAACCAGAGTGCTATTAATATATCCATGGATCCAGTTACCAGGCAGAGGACCAAGCATGTAGAGATTCACATGCACTACATCAGGGAGCTAGTGCATGACAGGACCATCATTCTGCAATACTGCCCGACTGATGAGCAGATTGTAGACATATTCACCAAGAGATTTTCAAAAAAGAAGTTCACTTACCTCTGTTCACTGTTGGGGGTGAGTTTATCAAGGTGATCCAGACTACTTTCAGTGTTCACCTTGAGGGGGGTTTTTCCCACTGGGTTTTCCCTCTTTTCCTCACTTAGTTTGTTTTGAGCATTGTTTCAGTTTCAGCATTGTACAGGGTGACCTATGGCCTTAGTTTCTGAGGCCCTAGAATTTTATGCATCTATGTTTTCTAAATCTTCTTGAGTATAGCTTAAGGGGCGGTGTTGGAGACATTTACCATCATACACACTCTTTTGGTCAAATTGGCCTAGTCAAACCACTATCCTAAGTATAATTGACATTAATTGACATCAGTGGAGCATTAATTGCCATCATCCAGTCACACCCACGCTTACCTAAAGTCAAGGAGGCTAACTTAGCCTTCTCCTACAGTCAAGGAGGCTAACTTAGCTTTCTCCTACAGTCAAGGAGGCTAACTGGAGCACCCCGAGGGTGATTTGAGTGGAATTAATGCACCTAATTGCTAACTGGTGGTTACACTCAGTTCAACCAGTTAGTTAAGGTGCCTCCTATCATTAAATATATTATTTAATGATTATTTAATGATTATTTATTATTATTTAATTATCTGGACTCAACAAGGTGCCTCCACCAG
>LPNX010526840.1:13229-23919 GCA_001517045.1 Pseudotsuga menziesii | reverse complement strand
GTTCATTGAAGTCATGGAGCACTAGCACTTGATGGTTGGCTTGCTATGACATGTGTTTGATATCCTTCAGTTGAGATTCAGTCATTTATTGCACTCCAACTTTAGTTAGGGTTTGGTGAGTCAATTAGGGTTTTGGTTAAGTGGTTAACTAAGTGTGAACCAATGGTTGAGAGTCAGTTAAGCTAGACTCACTCACTAAATTCGAATTGTCTCCTTAGGTATTCGAATTCTTCATGGAGTTAAGTTATTGCTTAACATTGGTATTGTAACCATTCATTGTTAATTAAATATATAGAGAGGAAACCAATTCTGGTTCCGATTAACACCATTTCATGAGTATTTGTTGATTATTCTTTCATGATATTGATTCTTAGTTCCTAGATCATGTGCAAGAGTTAATATTGGTATGGGGAATCTGTCTGGTTTACGGTTTGGCTACCGTAGGTCAAGTAACAAAAATTAAAAGGTCTTACCGGTTGCGGCCCGATCCACCGTATATATTTTTGTGTTTTTAACTTTAAGTATGATATGCAAGTGCCTATCTACAATGCAGATTGATAAATAATACGAGTAGTCACAATGTGATGCACAGGTTCTTACCTCTCGTCTTAGACTCTCTCACATCTGAACCACACACAGCAGGAAATGAAACTAAGTAAGCTGTCCTTAGGGGGTGAGATTATCATTTAATGAGTGATGTATTATTGTTCATGCATTAAGAAAAATCACAGGTAGTTATTCTTTGATTCAAAATACATAAACATGAATAGATGGATCAACAACAAGATAGCTCATTGTCTGTGAAAACATTCATTACTCATAGTGGAAATTATCATAAAATAAACCAGAGAACATTCATAAAAGAACATAGGTTCAACAAGTTAGAACGATCTCACGGTTAATGAATAAAGGATGAAAATGAAATAGTTCCCCTTCAACAACATCCATTGAAGAACATTTAAACATTCCACCAAAGATTTCTCCAACATGCAAAACTATGATCATATATTGCAAAACGAAATAGTTCCTCTTACAATGTGTTCTCACCAGTCTAACTGGGAAAATTTGCTTGTGACTCTCTATCTTTCCTATATTTATACAAAGACCACAAAACCCTTGGGTTGCCGCACCCCTTGACCTTTGGGCTCCCCCAACTGTTTTAATCTCACAGTTTTGTCATTTTGTGAGTGTTCATGATTCATACAAATGTTACATCTTAGATTTATGATTTAAAATCATTTTTATGAAAAAGGGACCAGCTTGGTAACTGTCGAATTTTTTCCAAGCCTAGGCCTCTGCCTTAATTATATTTTGCTCAGTAATTCATTGGTCACTTTAGAGATCCATTTAATCTCAGACCTTCGCTATCTTCTAATCCTTGGGAAACATCTCTACTTCCTTGTGCTTTAGCTGCTTCTTTCTTATGGAGCTTACTTCTGAGTTTCCCTCCAGCTATGTATTCTTTGCAGCAGTAATCATCAACTCAATTTGAGAAAATCTCCCATGTCTTTCTGCGATCAACACGAAAAAGCATCATTAATCCAGACCGCTTTCAATGAACGTAAATCATACTACTAAATAAAAATGAGCATCAACACTAAAACCACGGGACCGCGTTTTCAACGTGGAAACCTCAAACTTGATCAAAAACCAAGAAATCTGCTGCCCAAGGCAAGAAAAAAAATCCCCACCAGTGAAAAAACTAAAAATTCGGCAGAATAAAACCTTCGCTGGAAAATCAGAACACACAACGATGGATGATTATTTCACTAAACACCACAATGGCGGGTGACCCATGATCTAAGGGTTGCATATCTAAACAAAACGTCCGAAAAATAAAGCATTAGAATAGGGCGTCGGAGCTTAAAACGACTAAAGCATTAGAACATTGGTATGCTGAAAAACCGCAACGGCGGAAGTTATAAGGACAAGCAGTTCCACAGATTAGTCAAAATCGGAGGAAAAAAGAACTAACGTTAAGTGAACCGTTAGCAAAATAGATAATAAAACATCGGTGAAAAGAATATCTAAAAGGTGGATGGCTAGTCTGTTTTGGAGCCGCAACGGTGGAACACAAAAAGACTACGGTTTTCACAAAACATGGAACCACCAGTGATTGGAAATGCCAAAGCCTAATCCCTAGATCAACAGTCCAACACAAATCCGATGGTGAAAAGAGCAAAACCAATAAAACAAGAAATCAGGGCGGGTAAACCCTAAACCATAGAAACGTTCGTTATTTATCCTCTGAAATGGCAGCTGTAAAGAGGACTAGTAGCTCAATTCAAACTTCAACAAAAAATCTAACAGTGATAAAACCAAATTATCAAAAAAGATTAAAATGCTAAGTCCCACAGTCAGAAGCATTGTCAGTTTTAGATCATTGAACTTCCGATAGAATTAACATCTTAACTTAAGCCAACCTCAAAAGATCAAACTCGCAGCAAAGCAATCCCAACAAATTAAGCAAGACAAAATTTAAAAGGAGGGTCCCAATTTTTAAAAATTTGGGAAATAGTTGCAGCTGCAATGGTATGTTATTATGATTTTTCTTTAGTTTGAAGTTTAAACTAACCCCTATAATCCATATCATGGCGATGCTTATATAAATCTTTCCATTCCTAAAAAAAACCTTATTCGTTGATGACTTTGATACAAGAGGCATCATGTACCATGCATATATACTCTATTTTTGAAACTAACATTCTTTCTTGGATACATGTTTTCCTTTTTTTGGTATTTACCTTACATATGTCCAAATCACTTCTAGGATACAACTTATAATGTATTTAGCAGTACCATTTGATTTCATTTTTTATCAGATTTGGGACAAATCCATTTTTTATCGTAAATAATTTTTTGATATTTACCTTACATATGTCCAAGGCACTCTAGAATATAGCATATAATGTGTTTAGCAGTACCATCTTTTGGACATGTCCACTTTTTTTCTCTCAAGCAATGAGTCCACCCCCTTCAACAAGCCTTCTAAAAGTAACTTGATGCACTTTACCCAAATAAATAATAACAACTTTGTGACATGGTCTTCAAAATTTGGATATCTCCTAACAAGAATCGACCATAAGGCAACCTAAAGTTGCATGGACTTCAAAATAAATTTAAAGCATCAATTGAACAAACCAATAGTTCTATAATCATAAGAATTTAAATATTGACTAACGGTTCGAGTTAACAATTTAACTAATCCCATCTAAATCTTAATCAAGATGCATTTAACCATAACATGATATGACAACCGTGAAATGAATCCCCACTATACACTTGTTACACTCGAGTTAATCATGTTGATTCGCTGAATAAAACCTAAAATAGTAGATATTTACGCCCATCAACATAATAAAGAAACAATGTCATTACTTTTGTTTTATTAACACACTATTTTTTCAATTTATGATAATTAAACTTATAAATAAATATGTTTTATGTGAACAATGTGAATTATAAATAAATATATTGTATCTAAACAATATGAATGGTACACATGTTCATTTTTTTATTACATGTTAATTAACTAAGTAATTTGTGGTTACTTTTATTTTTTGTGCTTGTTATTTGCTTTAATGCATTATAATTGATCTTATGCTTATGCGTAATAAAGAAACCAAGTCAAAAATTTGAATTTTCCCTCCAAAGAAATTGCAGTTGTGACAAAAAATCCATTCAATAGAATCGTAGCCAAGGAGCTTATCTACTCCCTCCGTAATCATCCACGGTTTCATTGATAGCTCTTTAAACCGCAGGCATGTATTCTTTCAATACTAATCACAAATCTGAGGAACAAATGTGAGATGTGATCCCTGCTTAATTAGAACACCTGAAATGTTCCCCCATCCTACTCCAAGGTTTCTTCTTATCCACAATGGGTTTGGCAGATGTGAAGTGGAAACGAGATATTTTGTTGACCAAGAGTCTTCTCAATCCCAGTATGTATTATTTCAATGATAATCATAGTTCTGAGCCACAAACATGAGATGATATCCCTGCCTAATCAGGGCACCTGAAACATTCTACCACCTTTGTTCCAAGGATGTTTCTTCTCCATAATAGGCTTGACAGATGTGAAGGAGAAACGAGCTCTTCTGGTGACCAAGAGTCTTCTCAATCCTAATATACTTGTGATCTATTAGAAATGACGAATTCATTTTCTATGATCACAATGATAATATTAGGGTTGATGTTCACATCATACACACTATAGTGGATCTAGGTAAATGTGAATCTAGATTACATTATTTGCAGAAAAATATTATAAATTGACCTTATAGTGTTGTTATAAATTTAATTAAAACTTACCTCATTGTTGGATACGATGCTACAGGTCTGTCATTATGAAATTAGGGATTTTGTACACTATCACAGGTTTCTCCTGACTTTTGACTATTTTTTTCAAGCTCCAACCATATAGAAGAATGCAAGGATGGATCTCAGGTTGTTTAAAATCTTCTCCTAAGTTGTGGTCCCTCGAAAACATTAATATAATGTTGAAAGATGGGCATTAACAGGTGCGTTGGAAACTGAGGTTGTTACAGGAATATGGTTTTTCTTCTTGAATTGGGGTCGAACCAGTCATTAAAAAGTAAGTAAGTTGCTGATTGTAGTTTAATTTATTACGGTTATCCAAGAATTTTTTCAACTATGATAGCACCCTTCACTATATGTTTTCTTCCCTCAATCCTCAATCACATGATGTAGTCAGTCCAGGTACTCTATCACTCTATCTAGGACTTCCACTAGTCAATCCAAGTGTAGATCCCAGGTGGCCATATAGTATTGATTCTAGGTTTCAGGCACTCAATCCTGGTAACTCCATGTCAGTACTCCATAGGAGTCGATGTATTCTCTTGTAGGGTTTGGAATCGATAAAGAGGTCATCGATAGATAGTCTCATTGACAGGGATGGGGTCGACAACCAGTAAGATCCAGGAGGTCAGTGCAAGCCAATTAGTGCCAAAAGGTAAACTAATAACCAATCCTCCACATAGCCAGGAGGTGGTGGCTTTGACAGGAGGAGGTTTCCAATAAGGAGGGGGGCAGTAACTGATAGAAAATATCATTAGGAGGTTCCATTTCAAGCCATTAATCCAATGGTTAAAAATTTTGAGCTGATATCCAACCCAAACAGTCATATGACAAGACTAGCAACAAAGAGTCTAAGATTCAAGAATAGAGGTTAGGGAAAAGGAAATCGCCTATGCGTAGGTTTATTTGGTACTTATGGGGTAAAAAATTCATATATTAATTGAAATGAAATCAATTGGTTAAAATGGTTATGCATGCGGGAGCATCTGTGCAAAAATTCAAAACATGCATATACTCTTCAATGAGGTTCACCCCCGCTCTTCAAAATATGGTTCGTATGAGTTCACGACCCTTTGGATAGACTGTGCAACACGCAAGCAACATTTTGCACACTCATGAATGATGTGATTAGGACATTGTCGGACAGGTGCATTGTGGTGTACTAGTTCAACATCTTGGTTTACTCCAATAGTAAGGAAGTATGTAGGGACACAAAGGTCATATGGCAGAGGTATTCTGCCATTTCCACTTCCACATCCTCTAATATTCGAATGGGGAAGATCATGTACTGATTGACCATACACAACCAGATAGGAGAATATACTAACTTGGTTTTACCCATTGCTTCCCAAGAATTATTGGGAAGGATGTTGATCGGGGATTAGAACAACAACATGCTATGATCCGTAGGAATTGGAACTCAAATTGTTGACATGAATGCTTAGCCATGAATGAAAAATGATATAGTGGACGAGATGACTTTCAAAATTAAAAGGATGCTTACTTAGCAAGGTGCTAGTGGATCAACTACATCTATTTCGATATGATTCTGTGTGGGATCATCTCCAACCAGGTAAACATCAACCATAATAGCTACATGTCGAGCAGTATTATGACTGAGGGGTTCATTAACTTGAATTTGATTTAGCCAAATATCATATTTCCAGCATTTCACTTCGTTCCTTCCATCCATCCTAATCTAAGGGGTATGTATATATAGACTAAATCCAAGAGATAAATTCCAACGATACCACCAAACCAACAGAGCTACCTAAAAATCATGCATATAAAAAGAGGGAAAACCTATTTTTGAAATTCAACATGATCATGAGGCATAAAAGAAATCAAATGGGAAAGATTAAACATAGATCCATCGATTCATTCAACACGCTTTGCCTATTGTTGACTCTCACTCTTGGAGTTATTAAGTCACTACCCGATTAGCAGGTTAAGTTCGGAAGACTACAACTGATCCTCAAATTATAATGAATGAAAAAACATATTATTTTTATGAAAGAAGTGAATCTTATTTCTCTACCTAATGTTGTGGCTTCCTTCCAATTTCGAGACAGACCTTCTATGGTTGACGTCTCTATTTCCTAGGCTGAATGAGATAAGGGTGAGGGATGCAGTATTCCCCTCGATGTATATCCATAGATATGGGTCTCAAAACATTCACAAATGTGAAGTGTAGTCCCTAGAAAACTATTTATTGGTTGTAACATATGATGGTTGCAAGCTTGTTACAGGCCCAGAATTGAGAGAGTAACTTCATCTATTGTTACAGGCCCACAATTGTTGAAACTGCATTTTGAATTGCTCCAATTGCAATTTTGATGATTTGGGTAGTTCTAGAATCCGAAAATTAGTCAAGATCACAAAATTGTGGTTGATGAAATTGCATAATTGCAAAAATTGCAATTTTCAAGCAAGATTTAGGCCCCCAAAATCACCGGAAAGATGAGGCATTTTGGTTGTTCTTTATCCTACATCGTTGGAAAATGAGGGATATCTACATATGGTCAAGTTTATGGATACTATATGACATCAAAAGCATGGAATCAATTGGTCTAAAATTTCTTCAAAATTTAGTGATGATTGAATTGGGATCAATCACATGGGATGCAAAGAGGCATTAGCAACAACATGATGAACTTGTTAACATTGAGAGATATCTAGAAAAACTTTATACAAATAATCTTGAAGGTTTTAGGTCAATGAAGCATAAAAGGAGAATATTTGAACTTGAATCTAAACAAATGATGATATTGGATCGAGTTGAGGCCACATAGAGGTTAAAAAATAGAGCCTTTTGTTTACATAAGGGAGATGATAATACAAAGTTTTTTAGTATTATTGTCAATCACAGGAAAAATGTCAACACTCCCTCGCATTTGGAGGATGATGAAAAACATATGTTACTGGTTTGAGGAATCTAACAGAGGTTGGTGTGAATTAATTTAGAAAAAAATATATGGAAGAAGAGAGGGCATCAATATCTCAAATTTTGAGAATGCTTTCCCTATTCCCAAATTACGTAAATGAGGAGAAAAAGGAAGCTCTATTAGAGGAGATTACCCCTGGGGTACTTAATGAAGCTATACATTGTATGCATAAGGACAAAAGTATGGGACCTTATGGGTGGCTATTGGAATTCTACTCATGTTTTATGAAGCTATTTGAACAAGATATCCTTACAATCATAGAACAATCTAGGGTGAATGGGAGAGTATTGGTTTCTTTTAACACAACTTTCATAGCACTAATCCCAAAATATGACTATGTTGCAAATCCGGATCATCACAAGCCTATCTCACTATGTAATTACAGCTATAAGTTGACTACAAAAGTAATAGCCAAAGTGATCAAGGATATCCTATATTCTTCTTTAGTTTCTCAACAATAGGTTGCTTTTTTGGAAAGTAAGAAAATACATGATGTAGTAAGCATAGCTTAGGAAGTTATGCATACATCCAAGTCTAAATATCTCCTAGCTATGATTGTTAAGGTGGATTTATCCAAAGTAAATTGGCTCTACCTGAGATTGATACTTTTACAAGTTAGTTTTGATATTTAAATAGTGAATTGGATCATGTCATGTGTTTGATCAATGTATTTTTTCTATCTTGGTAAATGTATTTGTTTCATGCTTCTTTAGTCTTGGTGGTGGAATTCATGGGAGATGTCCTTTAGCACCATTACTATTTATTTTAGTAGCATAGAGATTAAGTAGTCTCTTTCAACAAGCAAGGAACAATGATTCTTTAGAGGTATATCTATGGGAGGTCTGATTTATGTGACACACTTAATCTTCATCAATGATATATTGGTTTTATAAAATGGGTCTAGGAGAAAAATCACAAAAGTACAAGGTAATTTGGAACTATTCGTAGAAGCTACAAGTATGAATTACAATGAAAGGAAATCAACTCTCTCTTTTATGAATATTGATCAAGAAGTAGTTGATTGGATTTTCACTAAGATAGTTTTTCCTAAGGTGTATATTAATCTTGGTTTGAAATAGTTAGGTTTAGTTTTAAAGCCAAATGGTGTTATAGTGGATTTCACCACACTAGGTGAATCACACATTGTATGGCCTTCCCCTGTCCCGCTGGAGACTCATTAGACCCTATGGACCACTTTTTGTCTTTTGATGTGTCCTTGATCATCCCTAAAAACATAAGAAAAGTGATATACGCAGCTTTTCCCCCGATAACCACATACATACACGGATCTGACCCCTATAGTCACATACATCGGGATGTGTGCATAATCCAAATCCTTTTGGAGTTTTCCTTGACTTGGATCTGACTCATATGACTCCTGGCCTTCCATATGCCTTGAGATCACATGGATTCAACCTTTCAATATCCCTTTGAAAAACTATATAAGGAACCCCTTGGTACATTGAAAGCATAAGAGAGAATTGAGAGTAACAAAACTATAGTCTATTGTTGCAAGAACTTATGCTTGAGTCTGCATCCCTTTGTCCCTTGGAGAACTGTTGTGTTCTTCCCAAGCTTGCCTTTTTCTAGTAAGCTTGCTATCGAAGTGATGGAGGATTGAGGTGGTGGAGGCCCAAGTGGGGGATTCAGTTTCTCCGGTTCGCAGACGTGCCGTCAGAGGTTGTCACTTGTAATCTCTGATTCATATTAATAGAAATATCTTTTCCTGTCCAGTAATGTGTATTTGAATGAATATTGTATCCATTGGAATATGTCAGATGCTTTTACATTATTGATTATATATTCTAGAATATATCTAACACCATGAAATATAGTATGCTTGTATTGTTTACTTGTTGTTGAGGACGTGTTATAACAATTCAAGCTGAAGATTGGAAAGCTCAACAGGGATCTACTTCAACCGTCTGGAATAAGGTACGAGGTTCGATCCTTTAGTGTTAGATGTTTTTATTTCTATTGCATATTGGGAAAGATTGATTTCTGGAGTCTAGCTATCTGTTGTGGTACCCCAAGCCATAGGAATTTCTCTCCGTAACAGAATTGGCGACTCCGCTGGGGAGTTCCTAGTAATTGTCCTTTGGGGGTTGGTTTCTTGGCATTCAATGTATTTGAATTGCTCTCTCTCTCTTGTTTCTATGTCGGGTGTGGGGGCATGTATGCCTGGTAGAGCCTGATTGGTGTGAATTAAGTCTCAGCCTGTCGGTTTTCCTTGGATTTGTGCATCTTTTTCTTCCTGTACGCGGGTTTATTGCTTACAGTCGCGTATACATGCGGTTTCCTCTAAGATTTCCGCGTATACATGTGGGTTTACTGCGCAAAGTCGTGTATACTCTGGTGTTTACCTTTTTGTGGAAGATAGTGGATTGCTGGGTGAGTTCTGATAGTTGCTGAGTCTCCTTTGGCACTGCCTGAGTCTGTTAATACCTTTGTTTTTTACCAGAAATGTTTTTTTTTAGCCTAAATTTTTTTTTAGGAAAGTTCTTGTCATGGCATCTTTGATTTTTTGTTTGAGATTAGTGCATTAGAGTCCTTTTGCCTTAGTGCTTTGCTGGAATGCTGTTTATGTGTGCTTGCAGAGTCTGAGGTGGGTAGAATCATTCTTTTGCTTTTTGTATCTCTTTATTTTCAAAAAATCCAAAAACATTTGCTTCTCATTATGCATTCCATTTTGCACTTTGCATTGTACTTGCACTAGATCTACATTTGCTTTGGAGTAATAGTTAGGACTTCGTATAGGGAAATATGCATTCAGCATTTGAAGAAGAAATTGTGCATTACACGTAGTACGCATACCCTATTTTCATCGACACAATGCATGTGCATTGATTGTTAGGTGTGCATTTTACTTCTTGTTGCGTCATAACACCATTAGTTGCACGACCATATCCTATTTTTGAGTAATAAAGCCAACTAAAATCAACGCTAAATAAAATGAATTACACTCTTTTATTTTATAGGGTGCACCAACAAGCTTAGGTTTTAGGATCTTGGAATAGTTCATTGTAAGTCAATTCTCCAAGATCACTAAATGACAACAACTAGGTGTCTGTCCAGGGAGTGTGTGAAATCCTTGGTATAACCGGCGTTCTCAGGAAGCTCCTCTCAAAAGGGAGTCAAGCACTAGGCAGTGTGAGTGGTTGTTGATTGGGATAACCCCTGTTCGGTAACTGTGTAGCACCGGCGATATAGCCAGGATTGTATTCGTATGTGGGGGCTCTTTCGGGAGTTTTGGGCTCAGCTACCCTCCCCATACGGTGAATCCCACCTGCGACTGTCCACCTGAGCGTTGATTATATTGAGGTGACCTTAGTGACCTTACCTAGGATATCGAGGGGGTATGTGTAGAGGTTATTCTGCATGTGTCCCGGCCAGGTTGGGGTCGAACAGCAGAATCGCTTTACACG
>LPNX010526819.1:0-38778 GCA_001517045.1 Pseudotsuga menziesii | reverse complement strand
ATTACTCTATGGCTAATATTTAACATAAAATCCAGGGGAAGTGACAATAGTAATGCTTTTACTTGTTTTTTCTTCAAGGTATGTACTATTACCCAAAAGTATCNATTACTCTATGGCTAATATTTAACATAAAATCCAGGGGAAGTGACAATAGTAATGCTTTTACTTGTTTTTTCTTCAAGGTATGTACTATTACCCAAAAGTATCGTTCTTCTAGTCAAAATTATGTTTTATTAAATTTTATTATCATATAATTTTATGTTTGATTTTAATTTTATTTGAAGACCTTGTTCCCATGAACAATACAAGATTTTAAAAACATTGATTAAAGAAATTTTTGCATCTCCATATTCATCTTTTCAAATTCATATCACATAATTGTAGTTTTTTAAAATTAAAAATTATATACAAAGGAACAAAGCATTTTTAGTATTTAAAACCTTTCACTACGTTTCTGTAACTCTAATTCTGATCTTCAATTACCTCCCCCCCACTGTTGCTCCATTCTAGTCCTATTTTGTGTTTTGAAGTAGTTTAATGAACATTAAAAATATTTTAACAATCCATTTCTCAAACCCTTGGCCCCATGGCGATTTGTACTAGGGAGTTTTGGTTTCCAAGTAAAATGATGAAAGGTCTATTGGTAGAATAAGCTGGTAATGTAATGATTGTTTTTTTGTTTAAATTTTTAAGAGATTTATTATTTCCAGAGTTGGCTGAATCAAATGATGTTGAAATTACTTACGTCCCAGAACCCTGATCGAGGGTTTATTCAAACCTCGATCGAGGGTTTACAAAACCCTTGATCGAGGTTTTAATAAACCCTTGATCAAGGTTATGTTAAGAGCTCGATCGAAGCATTTAAATAGATCGATCGAGCTCTAAACCTCGATCAAGGGCCTGAAAAACAGAGAATTATCCCTTTTACAAAAATATCAATGTTTCTCGGTGTCTTCAAGGGGTGTAAACCCTGCCATCGATGGCACACAACTGAGCAGAGTTCATACCGATAGATTCATCTGAATCATCTATCCAATGAGGTATCATGCATGCGTTTTGGAATTCATATGGTTTTTTTTTAATTAGTTCTAAAACTTACGCTTCGAAAAATTGACAACAACTTCGAAGCAGCTCAAAGAAAAATCCACAGGGTTAAAAATAGACATCCAAAAATTTCATAAAAATACACAGCCCACACATCGATGCATCCTCTTCAAAAGGGTATCTTTGGTTTTTCAAATTTTGAAAATAGTGAAAAAAAATGGATGGACACACATGTGTATAAAATGATGCTGAAATTAGATGTGGTCAATTTCGAAAAATAATAAATAATTGTATATTGCAAAATAAATTAACAAAAAAATATGCAGACCACAGTGCATTTTGTGTAGATCATGCTGACATAATTTTTAAATTATTAATGTAAGATTGAATTATTGGGGTTGGACACAAGCCACTTATTAACTTCTTCAATTTTTTAAGGTGACAAAGTTCATTAAATGAAAAATTCCACTCATTAAATGACATCAAAATATTTTTAAAAAATATCATTGGGAAGCCAACATAATATTCAACAATATGTTTTTTTACTACAAGTCAAAATTCACATGGCATATATGCATTTTGAGGGATTCTATCTAGCACATGAGTAAACAATTGTCATGTCCCCATGCCTTTGACCGGTGTAGAGGGCGCGACTACAAGCTTAATCAGACCGGGCTAAGATCCCATGAACATGAATATTTACAAAAAATTGCTAAAACAGAATGCTTAAACAAATTTGAGCTAAAATATGCACACAGGATTATTCATCATGCACAGATGCAATTTAATCCTTATCCACAGCGGAAACCAATAGCATTCATTCAACATGTTCATTTCATTTTAATTAACAGTAAATATAGAATTGTAGAGGTAAAATACACAAGATCACTTATCTTATGAAGAATTTGATCCGCAACCAGCTATGTCACTGCAACGTTCCACCCAACCATAGGCCAGCGTGCTCCTTAATCTCTCAGCAGCGCTGCCACCCCCAAGCTGGGCACGATTCTCCAAGGAATAAGGGAACAAGCAGGCTTACACATAGCCAGGGATGCACAAAACACAGCCAAGCCAACATAGTTGGGTTTATCAGGCCATTAAGGAGTTGGAGAAGGTAGATTGCTAAGCTGGTGAGCTCATTCCAAAGCCAAGAACACCTACACCAGAACTAGCCTGACCTCTAAAACACCCAAACACACCCAACACAAGGAATCAGTCCTTTCTCTGCTACACAGTCCCTCAGGCCTTGCATTCCCTTCCAGTGCTATTCAGGGGTGATGGAGAAGAAGGCCAGCCCTCTAGCTCTGTTTGTGTGGTTTCCAACCACCAGGTTTGTCAAGCAAAACTATGCCAACATCCCTGCTCCTCTCATAATCTGAGGACCAAACATTTGCACTCAGGCAATTAAGTCAGCTGTCACAGCTTAAACAGGGGAAACGAATTCTGAGTCATTCTTGGCCCTATCGTGTCCAAAATCACCCTCAGGCAAATTTACAATCGTTCCCAACATGTAAGGAATACCACAATGACCACAGCCACAACGTGGGAAAACACAGCCCGTCCTGGGCAACGAGATCACCAAGAAAACATATATGGACCACGCTGGGGAAGAAATTACAGTCTCCCAGCCTGTGCGTGAGTGTGAGCAACAATGCAAAACCCACAATCAACCCATGAGGAAAGGATACGGCCACACTGTGCACAGATCCGCAGAAGAAAAACCACGTGGGTAAAACCCAGGAAATTCCTATGCGTGAGGAACAATCCGACCCCGTGAGGAAAGGAACAGACAATGGAGGCCCAGCGTGAGGAAAAACAACTCCGTTTTTGTCCGTGGATGCACAAACAATAGGAAGGATGTGAAATTTCAATTCGTGGGTGCTCAACAACTCGTGGAGAGAGGAAGAAAAATCTGCATGAGTGAAGAGTGCATTTTCCTTTCCATTCTAAATTCAACTATGGGTGGAGTGTGCATGGAGGCATGGACTGACAGTCCTACCACCCCACTCTGAAAACAATTAACTGCCATAAATTCCCTCAGCTACCAACAGAAATTATTAACTGAGGTGGTTGGAATCAAACAAAGGAAGATGACACACGGGTTTTTCCCCTCTTGGCTCAAGATTTACAAATCCCCCCCACATCCTCATCCTTAGGAAAATCATGCCCCATTCGATTTAGTTGCAGTGACCGTAGCTGGTTGTGTTCATTTTTATTATAGATGCATATTTACATGATGAGCAATATAATATATGCCGCATGCCCTTGATATACCATCGGTGACAAATTTAAATCCTAAACATAACGTGACCGATCAATGGTGGGGCCTTGGACTTTAACTCCACACCATAATCATTTACAATATATACATCATATACATCTAATGTAACGGGGTCAGAACTGGGACATTACAACAATCAGGTTTTCATCACCAAATTTGGACAAAAAGTGTTAGCCACCTTCATGGAATCACCCTTTCCTATTGGCTCAATGGTGGTTGAGGGTGATTATCTTACACTAGATGGGAAATCAAGAAGAACTAGTGAGCATGTATTCATGGATTAGAAACTAGGTTCTTTGGTCTATCACTTCACAAACTTGATTATTGGCATGAATAACCATCTAAAGACAATTTCAAACAAGAACTCAAACAAGGTATGTTACTTCTTGCCTCATTCAGAGCATGAGATATTGATGGAGGCAATTATCAACAGAGAGGATTTAGATTACTATATTGAATGAGATTGGGTAATTGCGTTTACACTCCACTTGGGAAAAACCCTAGTTTGCATAATCTGTCCTGGAGGCATGCATAGGCCATGCAAAGCTAGGGGGGAGGCCACCATAGCCATAATCCCATGCCACAATCCCAATGGAACTGACGGTTAATCCATCAAATCCTCGGTCAACATTCTATGGTGAGTTTTAGTAGGCATGCAAAATCCATTTAGGGACGCTAGGGCCAACTCAAAGTTGGGGTCCCCATACCAAACTGAGAGGTGATTTCCAAATCCATTGGCTTATGCAAGTGTGTTTGGGCATCGCTGCCATTGGCACGCCACCCCCGACCACCTGGAATATGGTTTTACAGGGCCGGTGCACTGTTGTAAAGGTTGCATCGACCCAATTGGGGTGAAACCCTAGTTTTCAAAATCTAGCCTAAAGGCATTCCCGGGCCATGTGGAGTCGGGTCAGCGGCCACCCCGACCATAATCTTGTGCCACGATCCCAATGGAGCCGATGATTCCTCCATTGGATCCCCGGTCAACATTTTATGGCAAGTTGCAGTAGGCTTGCAAAACCCATTCAGGGATGCTTGGACAATTCAAGGTCGGGGTCCAAAAACCAAACCAATTTATATGTGGTGCCACACAAGTATCTGAAGACCCTCTTTACAGCTGTCTAATGCTCCTTTCCTGGTTTTGACATATATCTGCTCAAAACTCCCCTTGCATGAGTAATGTCTGGTCTTGTACAGACCATTGCATACATCAAACTACCAACTGCATTGGCATATAGAATGTGTGACATGTATTCTTCTTCTTCCTGTGTCTTGGGAAACTACTCTATAGGCAACTTTACACCTATAGGAATAGGAAACTTGACCGACTTACTTTCCTACATGTTAAATCTTTGTAGTATCGTTTCAACATATTTTATTTGATTTAAACTGATCATTTTGTTTGCATAATCTTTTCTTATCTCCATTCCTAGAATAAAGTTTGCAGCATCGAGATCTTTCATATCAAACTTGGAGGACAGGTGAGACTTCACCTCCTTTATAACATCTTTATTGTTTCCAATCAACAACATGTCATCAACATATAGAACTATGTTAATGAAGTGATCACCAATCTGTTTGGAATATACACAGTGATCAACTTTGCTTCTCACAAACCCCAATTTAAGTATGTATGTGTCAAAATTTTGGTACCACATCCTTGGAGATTGCTTTAGACCATAAAGGGACTTCTTAAGTTTACATACCAGCTCATTCTTTCCCTTTACTATGAACCCTTCTGGTTGTTTCATGTATATTTCTTCTTCCAGATCCCCATGTAAGAATGATGTCTTAACATCCATCTGCTCCACTTCAAGATCAAAAGAGGGAACAATAGAAAGGAGAAATATAATAGAAGTTAATTTTGCAATTGGAGAAAATATTTCACCAAAATCAATCCCTTCTACTTGAGAATATCCCTTTGCTACCAAGTCTTGTAAAGGAAAGTATCCTATGGCTAGGGTTTAAGAGGCCATCAACGTACTGGGGTTGAAAGGTGGATGCAAATGGTTCTGCAAGTATATATAAGCAATATTATAGATTAGAATGGTTCATACCTTAGGCAAACGAAGGTTGATCCAAGCATCCCTTCAATCCTCTTATTGCTCCTCTTGCTCCTCTTGCTCCAAGAGACCTGAAAAATGAATTATACCTTCCTCAAACCAATATGACCACATATAAAGAAATGATAATCAAATAAACATGAAACAATAATATGATTAACATCATAATATGATCATAAATAGAGATTCACTCACAGATGGAATAATGATTTGGGAAGAAGAAGGACATCACATCTTTATTAATCTTAAAAACAAGTACAAATATACCTTCTCTTCAAGTTCAACACCTTACGAAACCTTGATCTGGTTCTGTTGCTTCTCTTCTCCAAGGAACTTAGCCTCCAAGCTATGCAACACAAGGAGAATGCTTCTAGGGCAAAGGTGTGGGAAAAAGAGAGCTCCAATTCCTCCAGCATAAGAATGCAAAGATTCAAGTCCCCTCTCATGGAAATACATACCTCTATTTATATGCTTTATGAAGAGTTAGGGTTGAAGACAAAGTAGTTACAACTGAAGGAGTCAGTTGCATAACTACCCAAACCACCCAAACTACCCAAATTTCAAAATTCGCA
The DNA here is from genome assembly GCA_001517045.1 of Pseudotsuga menziesii. NCBI lineage: Eukaryota > Viridiplantae > Streptophyta > Pinopsida > Pinales > Pinaceae > Pseudotsuga > Pseudotsuga menziesii. Next base: position 32,818 of record LPNX010526819.1, on the reverse strand, counting down.
TTTTTTTGACATTTTCAAGAGGCATACGTGGGTTGCAAAAACAATAGTCGTGCACATGAGGAGGTACATGCGAGTTGAAATGTAGAAAGTCACATATTTAAGGTGTATGCGACTATTATATATAATAACTCACATACGTGCGTAGGTTTCCTTAAGGAAAGTCACGTAGACATCAAAAACTCATTTTTAGGGTATTTCTGGGAATTTTCATACTTTGGTGTCTTCTGGAAAGTTTTATCTAACTAAAATATATTTCCAATGGCATAGAGATGAGGTCAAATGGAGTTACAAAACTCAATATATGGGTCCTCCAAGTTAGGTTTTTTTTTCAGTGACTTTCAATGACTTTTCATGAAGTGTCGTCATGGAAGTGTTGACATGCAATAGAATCATGGGAAAGTGGTCACAGGAAGAGATGTGTCATTTTGAGATATAACAGATGCCCCCTAATGTATGAGGTTAGAGGAGAAGATGATAGCTGAAATACATTATAAAGGAAACAGCTAAGTATGGAGAGAGCAGAGAATCGAAGATCAAAAGGCTCAAACAAAGGTACCTGAAAGAGAGATAAATGTCAGACAAAACTGATCTCTGGGACATACAAGTCCATATACAAATCATCACCATAAAGATACAGGCGGATCCAACATATGTATAACTGATGAAACTATCATGGCCGTTCAATATGCAAAAAGGCACCATATCAAATCTAAAGGAGTCATGGCCACAAATGAACAAGGTGGATCCATGCTCAACAATTGATCATAGCCACAAAAATACAAGGTGGATCTATGCCTTAGCAAAATGTCATATAAAATGCAACAAGGTCTTGCACAACTTGGGCAATAGCAAAATGACGATGCTATTGTCAGCCCAAGGTCTTCAATCCAAACAGCCCAAAAAGGTACAAATCCTAACCATGCGAATAAAGGAGTTGAAGTCTAACATGGAGGAAACCGTTTGATTACCGGTCAATAATGAGAAGTGTTAAAAAACGTGAGGGAAACCACCATTAATGAAAATGGTCCCCAAGGTACCTAGTACATTATAACAAGTGTGAACACAAGGACTTGAAGTCAAACACTTGAAGAATCCATTGAGTAGGACACATTAAGTATTCCCACTACCCAATAGCGAGGGAAATTGCCACTGATGACTACAATCCCCAAGGTATTATCATAAAACTCTAAATCTCATTCCCAGAGAAAGATGTGTTGCAATCGATAGGAAGAGATTCATTGGAAGGAAGGCATTAAGGCATCCTTCATCATCCAACATGAGGTAAATCAAAGACTAATTGGATCTGGAATTGGCACTAAATTTCATGACAAGAAACGCTGAAGACATGATGTAATGAACTAATACCAGGGAATGGCTGACACAAAATGTCAAGGAAACTGCAGAATGGTCGACAAAGGTTTAATCCTTGAATAGTGAGCACAACACAAAAGTGACTTAGGCATATTTTGACACAAAAGGACCAATGAAACAAATCTACAATGTAGGAGACATTGACATATTCCCCATATAATTGGAAAAGAGACCAACTGGAGGAGTAAGAAAACTTTGAATCAGGATAAGGTCAAAATACTAGGACCCAACTGTTGATAGACTCAAAACTAGTGCTTTGTTCAAGGAAACAAGACTTGCTTCCATGATGTAAGGAAATATGTGAATGAACTTCCCTTCCCCTCTTTCTTGTAAAGGTTTAACGAGTCCAAGAAAGCAAACTCAAGACCATCTTCATTTTTGGCAAGCTCGAAGAAAATACAGAAGACTGCTTGATAAAGCACTGATTCGTGGATTTTACAAGCCTAAACTAGTACATGCTCGACAGTGTTTTCATAGTGTAGAGAGTATGAAAACTCCAAAGAAGACTCCAGGGGGGTGCTTTTTTGTCCAATTTAGTCTCCTAAGGCCGAAAAAGTATAAAACAAACCACAAAATAACTCTCTTAGCTTCTGAAGAAGTAAGGTGCACATTTTTCGTACTTATTTAGGAAGGTCCGAAAAAGGTTAAATTACCACCTACCCAACGCTCCTTCAAAAGCAGCATATAGCTTGAGTTTTACGAGTGTGAAGGAAGGCAAGATCACTCGAAAAGGTCCATTTTATTACGAGGAATGGGGATTACAACAGTAAACTCAATGCTTTGTTCTTTAGGGTTTAATGAGCATGAGAAAGACATAAAGTACACTTGGAATCTTTTTCATGTTTAGGGCCAGAGCACGAAAAAGAGAAAACTAAGCTCATACCGGGGGTTTCCTTTTCCAAAAGTTTAGTCCCTTAGGTCTGAAAAAGTGATAAACCTATGCCTAAGAATACTCTTCTCAATTCCAAAGAAAAGAGAGTGTCCCTTTCTCATATTATTCAACATGGTCCGAGAAAGAAATAACCTACCACCAATGTGGATGCCCATTCACATATTCTTAATGGGCTTGAATGGACAAGTTTACTCAGCAGTCAAGTCTATTTTGAGGAGTCAGACCTGGGCCTAAAGAAACTCAATATATTTCCCGTGAAGTTTTAACGAGTCTGTAAAATTTAACTCGCGATCTCCTTACTATTTTTAACGAGATTGAAGGAGACTAGAAAGAATGCTCTAAATGAGAGGAGACGAGTGTCATAGGTAGGCGAAACTAGTTCCAAGTGCAAGGAACAAACCTATGCATAATGCAAAGAACATGAGCAAGATAAAGACACTTGGGGAAAGTCTCCTCAAGGTAAAGGGTGTCAAGTTGCAAAGGAAAAATGATACAAGGCTTAGCAACGATGAGAACAAAGATGAGGGCTTATACAATGAGCTAAAAGCATGGAAGCCAACATCAAGCTCATAAGTGTGAGCAGGGCACATGCAAATGAAATTACAACTTGAACAACAATACAAGTCCAGTAAACAGTTGTGAATCCAACTAAGAATCCTGTCTCCAAGAAACAACAACATCAGGATCATATTCAGAAGAAAATATCCGATGTGGGTCACTTTGGCAGAAACACATGTGACTTTGCTATCTTCTACACAAGGGAAATTCAAGGCAGAATCGACTGAAGAAGATTCTATACCACCAAGGCTTGAGGGTTTATAATCAGTAAGATCAACCTCAAAAGGAGAGAAAAAATCAATAAGGTAGATAGAGTCTGCAATAACAAACTCAATATAAAGGGAGTCAAAAAATTCATAAGAAAAATCAAGCTCATTAGGATCACTGACTTGTTGTTCAAAGGAAGAGTCAAAAGACTCAACAATACCAGTATAAGAAGAAAGGTTAGGCTTACTAGGAAAATCAGGGTTAGACTTAGTCACAACTGAAACCACATCCAAAAGAAGGCCAGATTGTATCAAAGACTCTAGGAAGGATTCATCCAAAGGAAGGAGATCATCTGAGATAGGACACATGTCTAAAATTTCAAATGGATCAACAGAGTGGAGAGCAAGCTCCATAGTCTGTATATGATGACTCACCTGGTCAACTACTGGGACCAAGTCCCAAGAAGGTAAGCATGAAAACAGAAGCTGCTTCTCAATAGCAATTGAATGCAAAGGACATGAGGCCACATAGGTCACCTGTGGAGGGGTAGTGTCTATAGAAATAGTAGGAATCAATAAAGGAAAGAACTGATCTCTAGTTGGGTCAGGAGAAGGATTAAGAAAATCCAACTGATCGATAGTGACAATTTCTTCGCCATGATTAAAGTACATCACATGAAAGAATGTTGACACCACAGCTTGCATGGCATATACATAATCACGTCCAAGGAGCATATTGAAGTCCGAGGGGTCTTCTATGACCATGAAGTCAACTAAGATGGTCTTCCCACCCAAAGTAGTAGGTGATTGAGAAAGAATTCCCAAGGCTATAAAATTTCTTCTATCAAACACCTGTAACTGACTGGAAGTCGACAAAAGGCTGGGAGATCCCATGCCTCGCCAAGCATGAGCAGACAAAATACTAACTGAGGCTCCTTCATCAACAATACAATGAGCAATCATGTATTGTCCAACTTTGACCTTTATTTGGAAAGGTGCATCAGAAGGAAGGCACGGCTCAACTAGGCTATCCCAATTAAAGGAAGCAATCCGAGATCTTGGAGGGGGTTGATCCGAAACGAGTTTAGTTTCCCCTTGTTTAGTAAGTTCTACACTGGAAGTGAAGAAAATGTGACTAGAAGACTCTTCACTCTCCAAAGGAAGAGAAGGATTGGTCGACAATGGAATCGATTCAACCGCTTCATGAAGTTCACTCTCGGAAGGGAGAGTGGGATTGACCAAAGATGACATCCTAGTGGAGTCTCCAGTTCTATTGTAAAGGAAAGTATCATATGGCTAGGGTTTAAGAGGCAATCAATGTATTGGGGTTGAAAGGTGGATGCAAATGGTTCTGCAAGTATATATAACAAAGATCAGAGATTAGAATGGTTCATACCTTAGCCAAACAGAGGTTGATCCAAGCAGCCCTTCAATCCTCTTCTTGCTCCTCTTTCTCCTCTTGCTCTAAGAGACCTGAAAAATGAATTATACCTTCCTCAAACCAATATGACCACATATAAAGAAATGATAATCAAATAAACACGAAACACTAATCTTATTAACATCATAATATGATCATAAACAGAGATTCAGTCACACATTGAACAATGATTTATGAAGAAGAAGGACATCACATCTTTATTAATCTTGAAAACAAATACAAATATACCTTCTCTTCAATTTTGGCACTTATGAAACCTTAATCTGGTTCTATTGCTTCTCTTCTCCAAGGAACCCAACCTCTAAGCTCTGCAAGACAAGGAGAATGCTTCTAGGGAAAAGGTGTGGGAAAAGAGAGCTCCAATTCCTCCAGCATAACAATGAAAAGATTCAAGTCCCCTCTCATGGACCTCCATACCTCTATTTATATTCTTTATGAAGAGTTAGGGTCGAATAAAAAGTAGTTACAACTGAAGGAGTTAGTTGCATAACTACCCAAACTACCCAAATTTCAAAATTCGTATTTTTTTGACATTTTCAGGAGGTGTACGTGGGTTGCAGAAACAACAATTGTGTACACAAGGAGGTACACATGGGTTGCAATGCATAAATTCACGTATTTAAGGTGTACACGACTATTATATATAGCAACTTGTGTATGTACGCAGGTTTCCTTAAGGAAAGTCACACGCACATCAAAAACTCATTTTTAGGGTATTTCTGGGCATTTTCATACTTTGGTGTCCTATGGAAATTTTTAGATAGCTGAAATATATTTCTAATGGCATAGATATGAGGTCAAATAGAGTTACAAAAATCAAGATATGGGTACTCCAAGTTAGGTTTTTTTTCAGTGACTTTCAGTGACTTTTCATGAAGTGTCGTCATGGAAGTGCCAACATGCAACATAATCATGGGAAAGTGGTCACAGGAAGAGATGTGTCATTTTTAGCTATAACACCAAGTGAGCTTCATACGTATCCACTTTACCTTTTGCATTCAACTTCTTTTTAAATAACCATTTGTTCCCAATGTATTTTCTCCCAGCTAGTAATTGGACTAGATTCCAAGCTTCATTTTTGTCCAAGGAATCCATTTCTTCATCCATGGCCTTTTTCCAGATATCACTATCCTTTGAATTAACATATTCCTTCACATTTCTAAGATCATCATCAGTAATAGACATAGAAAAATGAGAGTGAAAATCAGGAGGGGAATACCTTTCTGCTTGCCTTATTTCTCGAGATGATCTCCTCAAAACCTGAGTATGAGGTTCTTCTTCTTCTTATTCTGCTTCTTCTATTGAGTCAAATTCTTCACCTTCTAACTTAAACTCTATTTTATCTGGTTCCTTTTCCATTGGATTCACTTCCTATCTGGGGACTTCTTTGAGCTCTCAAAACACAACATCTTGACTGTAAACAATCTTCTTAGTTATAGGATTCTAAATATTATACCCTTTCATACCATCTTTATAGCCAATAAAGATACACTTCTTAGCTTTGTTATCCAATTTGCTCCTTTTCTCCTTTGGAACATGTACATAAGCATCACAACCAAAAACTTTCAGATGCTTAATAGAGGGTTTCTTACCATTCCATACCTCTTGTGGAGTTTTATCAATCAATGCTGATGTGGGTGATCGGTTTACCAAGTAACATGTTGTCTCCACTACTTCTACCCAGAATTCTTGTCCTATCCCACCAGTGCTTAGCATGCTCCTTTCCTTTTCCATCAACGTCCTATTCATCCTCTCAACAACTCGATTCTGTTGAGGTGTGTATGGAGTATTATTTTTTCTTGCTATACCGCACTTCTTACAAAAGTCCTTGAATTCATTCCCACATAACTCTCCACCATTATCTATCCTCAACAACTTTATTTTCTTTTCTGACTGATTTTCTACAAGAGCCTTAAATTCTTTAAACTTAGCAAATACTTCATATTTCTTTCAAAGGAAATAAATCCATATGTTCCTTGAGAAATCATCTATAAATGAAACATAATACATAGATTTTCCTAATGATGGAACTTGAACAGGTCCAAACATATCACTATGTATTAATTCTAGAATTCCCTTTGCTCTTGTAGCACCAGATGCAAATCTTACTCGATTTTGTTTTCCATATATGCAATGTTCACAAAAATCAAAATCTAAAGTGCAATCAGTCATACCTTCAACTATACCTTTACCTTGTAATGCTCAAAGTCCCTTTTCTCCGATATGCCGCAATCTTTGATGCCACAACATTGTATTTCCTCCTGATGTAGTCAGGGTTTTGTCATCTTTACCTCCTTCCTCTAGCACAACAAAATTGTTACATACGTCAATGATGGTTTTTCCCAATATTTTGTAGAGAGTTCCATACTGAACTCCCCTCATCAATACCATTGATCCTTGAACCATTTTCCAACCACCATCTCCACACACAGTATTTACACCTGCAACATCCATCTTTTCGACAGATATCAAGTTTCTTTCTAGATTTGGAATGTGTAGCACTCTAGGTAGAGTTCTAATCCTTCCATCCTTCAGTTTCAACTTGACTCTACCATGTCCAATGATACTGGCTGGTGAATCATCTCCCAAGTACACATCTCCTCCATTGTACTTTTCAGATTCATAGAACCACTCCCTATGCGGGGTCATATGACATGACACACCTGAGTCAATCATCCATGTATCACGTTCTGAAGGATTAGCCGTGGAAGCTAGGTACACATCCCCTCCTTCTTCTAAGGAGTTCTTTGCCTCTGTGGAAGGGGTATCCTCATATCCCTTTTCTTTCTCAACATTCTTAGATCTGCAATCCTTTTTATAGTGCCCAGCTTTACCTCATTTCCAACACTTCCTTATTCCTTTTTAGATCCACCCTTATATTTAGATCTCCCCCCAGATCCTTTATTTTTGTTTCTCTCCTAGGGACGACCTCTCACAGAAAAGGAATCCATGCTATGAATATCCATGGTTTTCAGCCTCATCTCTTCTGATTGTAGGGATGATATAGTTTCATCAAATTTTAAGGTCGCCTGGCTAAAACTACCTATTGCAACAATTTGGTTGTCCTAGGAATCCGAAAAAGAACACAATAACGTAATACATTTATCTTGTTTATCCATTTTAATACCAACAGATATTATCTAACTTACCAGAGTATTGTATACATTCAAATGCTCTGTTACAATGTCATTCTTATCCATTCTGAGGTGAAACAAATTCTTTTGCAAAAACAACTTGTTCACAAGGGATTTTGATTGATACAAACTCCCTAGTTTTGCCCATAGATTTACTGCACTATATTCACTACATACATTCAACAACACAGAGTGTGATAAGCACAATCATATTGTACTCCTCACCCTTCTTTCTAATTTATCCCAATCATCTTATGACGTTGCAGTGGTTTTCGTACCCGGATCCACAGCAACCCACTGTTCCCGATGTACGAGAAGATCCTCCATATTGAGATTCCATAGCTCAAAATTATGGCCATTAAATTTCTCGATCTCGATTCTTGAATTGCTTGCCATTCTCTTTCAATTCACAAATCAACACTAAAAATCTCCCATTGAACCCAGTTTTATCACAGACACGAGATCTATCAACTGCGTCGAACCCTTAGCAGCAAAGGCATCCCCCTGATGCCAAAATCGAGCTCTGATACCACATGTAAGTTTTAAACATGTACAAAGAAGCAAAGCATAGAGATTCTTTTAACCAAAATAGAGATCACAGCACATCATTCACACATAAAAACATAGATTTACCCTGGAAATCCTTAACCGGGAAACTAGAAAACCTTGGAGCCACACCTCCTATTTTCTCTTCATTACATTATGAAATCCTCACAATACAAAATATAGGTATTCCGCAACATCCAAATACCCTAATCCGTTAACCCAGATTAGAAAAATCCTCCAATCCCTTAACTGGGATTAAGTTACACACTTTTAGACAAATTTTAAAAATAGCCACGAATAGTTGGGATTGTCGAGCTGTAGCATTGACATGCACACATCCCCTCCATACACACATGCAAAGAATATAACATATACCCAATATCAGGGACGTCGGGGCTAATTCAAGGTTAGGGTCCCCATACCAAACTGAGAGGTGATTTCCAAATCCATTGGCTTCTACAAGTGTGTTTGGGCATGGATTCCATGGGCACGCCACCACTGACCACATGGAGCAGAGTTTTGCAGGGCCAGTGCACTGTTGCAAGGGTTGCATCGACCCCATTGGGGTGAAACCATAGTTTTCAAAATCTAGCTTGGAGGCATGCCCGAGCCATGTGGAGTCAGGTCAGAGGCCACCTTGTCCTTAATCCTGTGCCATAATCCCAATGGAACCGATGATTCCTCCATTCGATCCTCGGTCAACATTCTATGGCAAGTTGCAGTAGGCCTGCAAAATACATTCAAGGACGCTTTTCCAATTCAAGGTCGGGGTCCAAAAACCAAACCAGGCAATGATTTTTGATTACGTCAGTTCTCGTAGGTTTTTTTGGCATGGCTTCCATGTGCAAGCTACCCTCGGCCACTCAGCACAAGGTTTTGCAGGGACGGTGCGCCGTTTCCAGGGTTGCATGGACACCATTTTCATCTGACTTTCAACTCGACATAACTCGGCAACCGAAATCCAGATCGACGAGCCGTCGACTTCATTGGTATCCTGGAATGGAATTACCTATAGTGGGTTCTCTCCACCATGTTTACATGGCCCACTGAATTCATTATGGATGTTTTGTAAACTAGGGCTTCGCTCAGTTTCCTTCAATGCAACTCTCACAATGGTGGGTCAACTCTTCAAAACCCTCCACCGTTCCAGTATTGTTAGTGTTTCCATATCGACATTGGCCATACACACTTATCATATCCAATGGCATGCAATCTTTCTGCCCCATTTGACTTTTCAATCTCAGACTGAGAGTGACCAAGGGTCCATGGACCCTATTTTCATGTGACTTTCAACTCGACATAACTCAACACCCAGAGGTTGGATTGACAAGCCATTGAATCTGTTGGTATCTTGGCATGCCATTACCTCTAGTGGGCCCTATCCACCATGTTTTCATGAACCAGTGAGTTCATTGTGCATTAGTTTTGTAAACTAGGGTTTTTCTCAATTTCCTTCAATGCAACTCTTGCATTAGTGGGTCAAATCTCCAAAACCATCCACTGTGACAGTATTGGTAGTGTTTCCATATTGACATTGGCCATACATACTTTTCAGATCCAACGACATGCAATCTTGCTGCTCCATTTGGTTTTTTGCTCCCAGACTGAGAGTGACCAAGTGTCCCTGAACGACATTTTCATGTGACTTTCAATTCGAGATAACTCAACAACCGGAGGTCGGATTGACAAGTTTCCGACTATTTTCATCTCTTGGCATGACATTACCTCTAGTGGGACCTGTCCATCATGTTTTCATGGTCCAATGAGTTCATTATGCATCGGTTTCATAAACTAGGGTTTTGCTCAGTTTGCTTCAATGCAAATCTCGCATTGGTGGGTCAACTCTTCCAAACCCTTTACTGTGCTAGTATTGTTATTGTCTCCATATTGAAATTGGCCATAAAAACTTTTTGGAACCAACATCATGCAATATTTCTTCTTCATTTGGTTTTTCGCTCCCAGACCGAGAGTGACCAAGTGTCCCTGAACGACATTTTCATGCGAATTTCAACTTGACATAACTCGACAATCAAAGTTTGGATTGGTGAACCATCAAATCCATTGGTATCATGGAATTCCATTACCTCTATTAGGCCCTCTCCACCATGTTTTCATGGCCCAGTGAGTTAATTGTGCATCGATTTCATAAACTAGGGTTTTGCTCAGTTTCCTTCAATGCAACTCTTGCATTGGTGGGTCAACTTTGCAAAACCCTCTACTGTGCAATTCTTGGTAGCATTTCCATATCGACATTGGCCATACACACTTGTCAGATCCAACAACATGAAATCTTGCTTCTTCGTTTGGTTTTTCACTCCCGGACTGAGAGTGACCAAGTGTCCCTGAATGACATTTTCATACGGCTTTCAACTCGACATAACTCAACAACCAGAGGTTGAATCAATGAGCCATTGACTCCGTTGGTATCCTGGCATGCCAATACATCTAGTGTACCCTCTCCACCATGTTTTCATGGCCCAATTATTTCATTATTGATCGGTTTCATAAACTAGGGTTTTGCTCAGTTTCCTTCAATCCAACTCTCGCATTGGTGGGTCAACTCTGCAAAACCCTCCACCATGCCAGTCTTGGTAGTGTTTCCATATCAGTATTGGCCATACACACTTTTTTATTCCAATGACATGCAATATTGCTGCTCCATTTGTTTTTTTGCTCCTGGACCGAGAGTGACCAAATGTCCCTCGACCCCATTTTTGTGTGACTTTCAACTCGACATAACTTGAAAACCAGAGGACGGATCAACGACCCATTGAATCTGTTCATCTCTTGGCTTGTCATTAGCTTTAGTGGGCCCTCTCCACCATGTTTGCATGACCCATTTAGTTCATTGTGTATCGGTTTTGTAAACTAGGGTTTTGCTCAATTTCCTTCAATGCAACTCTCGCATTGGAGGGTCAACTCTGCAAAACCCTCAACCATGCCAGTCTTGGTAGTTTTTCCATATCAACATTGGCCACACACACTATTTGGATCCAATGACATGCAATCTTGCTGCTACATTTGGTTTTTCGCTCCCAGACCAAGAGTGTCCAAGTGTCCTGAATGAGATTTTCATCCAACTTTAAACTCGACATAACTCGACAACTGGAGGTCGGATCAATGAGCCATTGATTCTGTTGGTCTCCTAGCATTCCATTACCTCTATTGGGACCTCTCCACCATGTTTTCATGGCCAATTGAGCTTATTGTGAATCAGTTTCATAAACTAGGGTTTTGCTCAATTACCTTCAATGCAACTCTTGCATTGGTGGGTAAAGTATGCAAAACCCCCCACTGTTCCAGCCTTGGTAGTGTTTACATATCGACATTGGCCATACACACTTTTCAGATCCAACAACATGCAATCTTGCTGCTTCATTTGTTTTTTCGCTCTTGGATTGAGAGTGACCAAGTATCCATGAACGACATTTTCATGCGAATTTAAACTCAACATCACTTAACAACTGGAGGTCGGATCGATGAGATGTTGAATCCATTCATCTCCTAGAATTCCATTATCTCTAGTGGGCCCTCTCCACCATGTTTTCATGTCCCAGTGAGTTAATTGTGCATCGGTTTCATAAACTAGGGTTTTTCTCAGTTTCTTTCAATGCAATTCTCGCATTGGTGGGTCAACTCTGCAAAACCCTCCACTGTGCCAATCTTGGTAGTGTTTACATATTGAAATTATCCATACAAACTTGTTGGATCCAACGAAATGCAATCATCCTGCTCCGTTTGGTTTTTCGCTCCTGAATCGAGAGTGACCAAGTGTGCTCGAACGACATTTTCATGCGACTTTCAACTCGACATAACTCGACAAATGGAGGTCAGATCGATGAGCCGTTGACTCCATTGGTCTCTTGGAATTCCATTACCTCTAGTGGTGCCTCTCCACCACATTTTCATTTCCCAGTGAGTTCATTGTGCATCAATTGCATAAACTAGGGTTTTTCTCAGTTTCCTTTAATGCAAGTATCGCATTGGTGGGTCAACTATGAAAAACCCTCCACTGTGCCAGTCTTGTTAGTTTTTCCATATTAACATTGGTCATACACACTTGTCGAATCCAATGACATGCAATCTTGCTGCTCCTTTTTTTTTCTCTCCCAGAGCGAAAGTGACTAAGTGTCCCTGAATGACATTTTCATGTGACTTTCAACTCGAAATAACTTGACAACCGGAGGTCGGATCGACGAGCCGTCGACTCTATTGGTCTCCTGGGATGCCATTACCTCTATTGGGACCTCTCCACCATGTTTGCATGGACTAGTGAGTTCATTGTGCATTGGTTTTATAAAATAGGGTTTTGCTCATTTCCTTCAATGTTGTCCAAATATTGTGTACTTGCATATTTGAATTTCAACTTATATTATCTTCATGATAAGGTATTTTCTAGCATTGGTTATGAATTCTAATTTAGAAGAAAAATTGGGTTGAGTTTGTTAAGTAATTTAACACATCTTTTGAAAATAATTTTTTTAACATATATCTTGAAAATAAAAGAGTATATTTATTGATGTTGTAATAAGAGATTCTTGATATGTTAATGAGTGCCCTAAGGGATGTATCTTCATGGTGTTAACATACACTTGGACTAGGGTTTGTTTTGTTGGGTTTCCTTGTGATATTAGGATGAAGATAAGTGAAATACTGGACCATAGTGACCACCTTCACACACATGTTGAGGAGAAGCAAATGAGCATAATAACCACCTTGGCACACATATTGAGGATAGGCATTGGAGCATTGTAACCACCTCTGACACATATGTCGAGGAGTATTGGAAACAAGAAGGTGTTGTACACAACTAGAGGAGGAATGCATTGCATAAGGAAACTTGGATATGCATGAGGACACTAGGGTTTATATTAAACCTTAGAGAAGGGGATATAATACTAGAGGAATTGATAGTTGTCTTGCATATTTCATAGTTCTTGTTGTGAAGTTAAAGGAGGTAGAATTAGGGTTCCAACCCTATAGAAGATACAAAGAAAAGAGATAATGTGTTTGGTGATATTCCAGTCCTGTCTTGTGTGAAACATGGAGGTTAGGGAAAGACCGTGGAAAAATTAACTTGATAAGTATCGAGCTTCTTTTGATGCCTTACTTAAAGAATATTTTTTTAAGTTTAGTTGATTTTCCATGGAGGTCTTGGTGCTTGTGTTGATGCAATATTCAAAGACCTAGGGTTTGAGGAATCATCCTAGGTTAGACATGTGGACGTCAAAACTGGTGCTAGACTTCTCTGAAAGGCCATGTGCTTCTATGATGAAAGATGACTGGGGTTTATAAACCCTAACAAGGAAAAAAATTATAGTGTGGATACCTTAATGACAACAATGATAGTTTGGGGCTAGCGTCGCTTATGGTTTCCAAATAAATATACATATATATAAGAACTATTTCAATTGTCCAAATATTGTGTACTTGGAGATTTGAATTTTAGCTTATATTATCTTTATGATTAGGTAGATTCTAGCATTGGTTTGGCATGCTAATTTGAGATAATTTTGGGTTGAATTTGTTAAGTAAACTTTAATTGTGTTTACTTTGTTATCTATCCTAAGTGAAAACCTTTGGATAGGTCATCATGCACTTGTGTAGGACATCATGATGATGACTAAGGAAAATCCTCTGAAATAAAAGGAACTTGCTAGCCAAAACGACCCTTCAAACCATGATTGTATACCCAAATAGAAAATGTATCTACCAAATGAAGGATCAATAGGGATGATGTGTCTTTTATACAAGACACATATTCATGAACTTGTTTCATTTTGTATTTGTCAAGGAAGAACAATTTTTATGTCTTGGACCTCCTCACATGTGCTTTTTCTTCTGTGATATTTTAGTTTCTCTTATGTAGAACCACTTATACCATACCTAAGCTACAAGAGAAAATAGCAAAAAAACTAGGGTTTCACGAATTACAAACCATAAACCTAAAAACTAGGGTTTATAAATTTACACATATAACTACAAACTAGGGTTTTATAAAGTAGAAATTCACATACATAGAGATCATGTGCTATGTTAGTCTTGTGTAGAAATACCTAAACAACCTACCTAACCTTCATGCATAAATAGAAAAAAAAACTAGGGTTTCATGAACTACAAACCACAAACCTAAAAAAATAAGGATTACAAATACCTAGACCATATACCTAATCTATAAGAAGAAATGTCAAGAAAGCTAGAGTTTCTTGAACTAGAAACCATAAACTTAAAATCTAGGGTTCACATATTTAGACATAGAACTACAAAATAGGGTTTATGAACTCATCAGATTTATATCATTAGATATGTTAGTCTCACTTAAATAGAAACTAGTAGAACCATATACCTAGAAGATATATACCTACACTACAACATATCTAGGGTTTCATGAACTACATTGGATGTAATTTTCCTTACAATTATGCATGTGGTTGAAGCATGTTAGTGGTCTTGATGGGACGTTATCATTATATCGTACAAAGTCAACCCATTTTGCAACCAACATACATTGACATAGACCCCAATCAATCCAATTTTCATGAAGATAGGACTTTCAAACTAAGAATGATTTCCAACCAAGTCAAAATGATTATGATAGTCCAAAACACTAATTTCCAGCTTGCCAAAATGAGTGTACAATCCCAAATGCAAGTACTAATGATAGACAAGAGTTGAAATGGGACTTTGAATTAGTGAAAGGTACTTGGAAAAAAAAAATATTTCTATCCAAGCATTTAGCATTATGACAGTCATTGTATTTCACTTCTGAGCTTGTCAAGGCAAAGGTACAATCTTTAAAGTAAACATCAGTGATAAACAATTTTATAAGTGCCAAGTTTCCAAGCCAATGGGACTCTTAAACCAAATCAAATTTCTAGTCAAGTAAAATGTCTTATGACAGTCCAAGATGTAATTTCCAGTCAAGAAGGAATGATAACAAGTATATTCACTTGGCTTTTGATGACACAATTAATTGCCAGCAATTCAAGGCATTTTCTTGTATTTTGCCAAGTTATGGATGTTTATATACCACTGTCAAATTCATTTAAGTATGGCTGCAAATAATTGTTTAGATACAGTCCCTTTAGGGTGCCTTTGTGCCGCTTTAAATTTGGTTAAGGACAAATTTGAGGTGAGGAGTTAGTGGGTGGGTAAGATAGGAAGGCAAGGAAGTGACCATAGGATATGATAGGTGGGTAAGAAGGCTATTAGGGCTGCCCTAAATAGGATGTTACAGTCAAGAAATTATGGTATCTTGGGATGAGTTAGTGGTGTTCCAGGCTGTCCAAAATGGATGTTATAGTCATATATATTATAGAACCTCTTTCTCTCAGAATTTTTTAATGTATGAGTTGTGGAAGATGAGATATGTTTTATTTATTTCACTATGGTTTATAAAAGGAGTGCTCATGAAGCTCTAACCCTATCTTATGTGAAGTAATCCATACTTAATATTTGAATTATTTCATTTGATTAGTCTATAAAGAATATGTTACATATGACTACAATCCTAGGCACGCTAATATACAAAAAAAAGGTACTTTATAAGAGGCCACAAGAGATGGTTAGGTAGCGTTGCTGTTAGGGTTTCCCTCAGAGGTTTAGGGTTTCTTCATTGATTCTAAACCCTAGGTTATGCATGCTAACATTTAAACTTTAGTGAGGGTTAGGGTTTCCTCGTTGATTCTAAACCCTAGGTTATGCATGCTAACCCATAAATCGTTAAAATTGCAAGTGCTCAACTGTTAGGGTTAACCTTGACTTGAGATCAAGTCAAAGGTAGTTAGGTCTAGCACATGGTTTGGGCACATGGTTTGTTGTAGCCCATGGTATTGTCCCATGGTATTGCATGTGTTAGCCTTGACTTGAGATCGAGTCAAAGGCGGTTAGGTCTAGCACATGGTTTGGGCACATGGTTTGTTGTAGCCCATGGTATTGTCCCATGGTATTGCATGTGATTAAGCCTTTATAAGGCTTGAGGAGGCTCCATTGTAACTGTACTAGATGTGGGCATTTTATTGTATTGGAAGAGAGACTATGAGAGCGTGAAGAGGAAGTGCAGCAGTTTTGCTACAGGGTGTATCCCTTCATCTTTCTGGAC
This sequence comes from Pseudotsuga menziesii, assembly GCA_001517045.1. NCBI lineage: Eukaryota > Viridiplantae > Streptophyta > Pinopsida > Pinales > Pinaceae > Pseudotsuga > Pseudotsuga menziesii. Next base: position 16,569 of record LPNX010526819.1, on the reverse strand, counting down.
TGTAAGAAAAGGACTCGAAAATTTCTTTGTGGACGTAGCCCATCGTTTGGGTGAACCACGTTAAATATGTGTCTCTCTGTACCATTTTAATTTGTTTTTCATATTGTTTATAAGTTTAACTGTATATTTGTTATTGCTCTGCGCTCCTATTTTCTAACAATTGGTATCAGAGCCAAAAGGTCTATTTGGTTTCTAAACTCACAGGAAAGAAGGGTTCCTGGATCTGAGTGGGAGCAATGGCAGAAGAAGGAAAGTTTAGGGTTGATAAATTTAACGTCCAAAACTATCAGTTATGGAAGATTCAAATGGAGGACTATCTATACCAGAAAGATCTGTATTTTCCGTTGGGCAGAAAAGCAAAAGAGCCAACGGCTATGAAGGATGAAGAATGGGAGGTTCTTGATAGAAAGGCACTAGGAACAATACGGCTGTGCCTGGATTCGTCGGTGGCATTCAATATTTCAAAAGAAATAACAATAGAGGGTGTGATGAGTGCATTGAGTAATCTCTATGAAAAACCCTCGGCTTCTAACAAAGTATTTTTAATGAAGCGTTTATTTAATATGAAGATGTCGGAAAGTGGATCTGTTGCTGACCATTTAAATGAGTTTAATACACTTACCAGATAGTTAAGTTCTGTAAAAGTGAACTTTGATGATGAGGTTAGGGCTCTTCTAATCTTATGCTCATTGCCAGAAAGCTAAAATAGCTTGGTCATGGCTGTAAGTAACTCTGTCCCTAGTTCAAGCACTCTTAAATTTGATGATGTTGTTAGTGTTATTCTTAGCAAGGAAATGAGAAAGAAAAGCATAAGTGAGACATCAGGTAATGCGTTGACCATGGAGAGCAGAGGGAGACAAAACGAGAGAGGAAGGAGCCTAGGAAATCGCGGTAAGTCTAAAAAGGGAAGATCCAAGTCCAGATTTTGAAAAATAGAATGCTGGAACTGCGGTAAGAAAGGACATCTAAAGAAAGATTGCAGAGCACCAAAGAAGAAAGGTGAGAGGCAGCAAGAGGCTACCCAGGAAGGTAATGTAGCAGGTGATGTGTTACAAGATGCTTTGATTCTTGCATTAGATAATACTAGTGATTAATGGGTAGTAGATTTAGGGGCTTCATGTCATGCTACACCCCATAGGAAATTCTTTTATGATTATGTTTAAGGTGATTTTGGGCATGTGTTATTGGGGGATGATGAACCATGTAAAATTGTTGGAAAGGGTAAGGTACGGATCAAACTAAATAATGGAAATGACTGGTTGCTAAAGGATGTAAGGCACATTCCTGCTATGAAAAGAAATTTGATCTCAACAGGGCAGTTGGGAGATGGTGGTTGTTTGTCTACGTTTGGAGAAACGTGGTGGAAGGTTACTAAAGGATCAATGGTAATTGCAAAAGGAGATAGGATATGTACGTTCTATTTATGTCCTCATAACACTGATTATTTTATTTTTGTAGCTTCCACAGAAACAGGTGCAGCGTTGTGGCATCATAGGATTCGCCACATGAGTGAGAAGGGGATGCCGATTCTCCACTCAAGCAAACTGCTTCCAGATCTGAAGCAGGTAAGTTTGGAATTTTGTGAGAACTGTGTTTATGGAAAACAAAAGAGAGTTAGATTTCTCAGGGTTGGGAAACAAAAGAAGAGTGAAAGTTAGAGCTTGTCCATACAGATGTATGGGGACCAGCTCAGGTACAATATCTTGGTGGCTCTCGTTATTATATTACTTTTATTGATGATGCAACTAGAAAAACTTGGGTTTATTGCATTAGACAGAAATCTGATGTGTTTGATACATTTAAGAAGTGGAAAGCTTTGGCTGAGAATGAGACAAGAAAAAGGTTGAAATGTCTTAGATCTGATAATGGAGGTGAGTACTGCAACAAAGAGTTTGACAGTTACTGTTCACACAATGGGATTTGCAAAGAGAAGATAGTCCCTGGAACACCCCAAGAAAATGGCGTGTCAGAAAGGATGAACAGAACGATCATGGAGTGTGCAAGGTGTATGAGATTGCATGGAGGGTTTCCCTTACAGTTTTGGGCTGATGCTGTAAACAATGTTGTTTATTTAATAAACAGAGGGCCTTCAAGCGCTTTGGATGGTGGAATTCCAGAGGAGGCATGGACAGGTAAATAGGTAAAATACTCATTTCTGAGAACTTTTGGTTGTGAAGCATATTTCCATATTGATAAAGATGATAGAACAAAGCTTGAGGCTAAATCCAAGAAATGTACCTTTATTGGATATGGGGTTGATGATTTTGGTTATTGCTTATGGGATCTTAAAAATCGTAAAATCATTAGGAGTAGAGATGTAGTATTCAATGAAAAGGTCATGTACAAAGATCAGTTGCAGGGAAAGAAAGAAGAAAAGGAAAACACAGAGTACACAGTGCTTGATGAAATCAAAGAAAATGAAGTTCCAAAAGCACCAAAAAATCAAGAGCAGCAGCAGGTACCTGAAACTCCTGCAATTGTTAGAAATCCTACAAGGTTAAGTAGACCCCCTGAACGATTCTCTCCTTCACTGTATTATTTATTGATGACTGATTCTGGTGAGCCAGAATGTTTTGAAGAAGCAATGCAGGTAGAAACTAAAAAGAAGTGGGAGAAAGGCATGGATGAGGAGATGGACTCATTGGTAAGAAACCAGACTTGGGATCTGGTTAAGTTGCCTACAGGAAAAAGGGTATTGCAGAATAAATGGGTTTATAGGTTGAAGGAAGAAGATGGAGGAAAGAAGCGGTACAAGGCTAGACTTGTTTTAAAGGGGTTTGCAAAAAAGAAAGGTATAGACTTTGATGAAATATTCTCTCCTGTTGTTAAAATGACTTCAATTAGAACTATTTTAAGTTTAGTGGCGGTAGAAGATTTGCATCTTGAACAATTAGATGTAAAAACGACCTTTCTCCATGGGGATTTGGAGGAAGAGATTTATATGCAGCAACCACAAGGATATGAGGTCAAAGGGAAGGAGAATTTGGTTTACAGGTTGAAGAAGAGCTTGTATGGCCTGAAGAAAGCTCCAAGGCAGTGGTATTTAAAATTTGATAAGTTTATGACAGAACAAGGTTATGATAGATGTCATTCTGACCACTGTGTTTATTTCAAGAGGCTAAATAACGAAAGATATATTATCTTGTTATTGTATGTGGATGACATGCTTGTTGCACGGTCTAACATGCAGGATATGAATGTGCTCAAAATAAAACTAGCTAAATCATTTGCGATGAAGGATTTGGGTGCTACAAAGCAAATCCTTGGTATGAGAATAACAAGAGATAGGAAAAATCGCAAATTGACATTGTCTCAAGGTGAGTACATAGAAAAGGTGTTGCAGAGGTTTAGAATGCAGAATGCAAAACCAGTTAGCACACCTTTGGCAAGACATTTCAAACTAAGCAAGCATATGTGTCCAGAGACACAGGAAGAGATAGATTACATGTCCAAGATTCCCTATTCATCAACAATTGGGAGCTTGATGTATGCCATTGTGTGCACAAGACCAGATATTGCACATGCAGTGGGAGTTGTGAGCAGGTATATGAATAATCCAAGTAGAGAGCATTGGAAAGCAGTACAGTAGATTCTCAGGTATTTGAGAGGTACCACTTCTCATGCATTATGTTTTGGAGGTTCAGACACTGTTCTACAGGGATATGTTGATGCAAATATGGCTGGTGATAAAGACAACAGGAGGAGCACCACAGGGTATGTGTTCACTATAAGTGGAACAACAGTAAGTTGGATTTCAAAACTGCAACAGGTTGTTGCACTTTCAACAACAGAAGCAGAGTATCTTGCTACTATAGAGGCTAGTAAGGAGATGATTTGGTTGCATAGGTTCATGGAAGAATTAGGTAAGAAATAGGAGAATAGTAGGCTATACAGTGATAGCCAAAGTGCCATTCATCTTGCAAAGAACTCAGTCTTTAATTCAAGGACTAAACATATAGAACTCAAATACCACTTCATAAGATCTGTTCTAGATGAAGAACTGTTAAAACTGGAAAAGATTCACACTAGCTAGAATCCTGCAGACATGTTGACAAAGGGAGTAACCAGAGAGAAACTGAGTTCCTGCTCGGTTTTTGTTGGCCTTAAAGCATGAAGGTGAAAAGAAGAAATTTGCCAAGTCCAATGTCCAACAAGTGCAGCAGCGGTAGAGTTGTTGTGATGTAATGGAGCGGTTTGCATGTAAATGGGCATATGGTTGTAAGACCTGGTAAGGCATGCATACCCCTGGTAACTCATCGGTAAAGTTGGGAGATAGACCTAGGTGATAAGGGGGTGTATGTAAGATTCCTCAGTAAATACTTGAGGGGAGTTGGTGATTACTCCAATTCAAGTTGAAAGGGGGGATTGTTAGTGTCAACCTTGACTTGAGATCGAGTCAAAGGTGGTTAGGTCTAGCACATGGTTTGGGCACATGGTTTGTTGTAGCCCATGGTATTGTCCCATGGTATTGCCTGTGTTAACCTTGACTTGAGATCGAGTCAAAGGTGGTTAGGTCTAGCACATGGTTTGTGCACATGGTTTCTTGTAGCCCATGGTATTTTCCCATGGTATTGCATGTGATTAAGCCTTTATAAGGCTTGAGGATGCTCCATTGTAATTGTACTGGATGTGGGCATTGTATTGTACTGGAAGAGAGACTGTGAGAGAATGAAGAGGAAGTGCAGCGGTTTTGCTGTAGGGTGTATCCCTTCATCTTTATGGACTGCAATAAAAGGACTGGAAAATTTCTTTGTGGACATAGCCCATTGTTTGGGTGAATCAACTTATATCTGTGTCTCTCTGTACTGTTTTAATTTGTTTTGCATCTTGTTTATAAGTTTAACTGTATATCTGTTATTGCTCTGCGGTCATTTTTTCTAACACTCAACAATACCATAACAAATATGTATGTCTTCAATGAGAGTAAGCAATGTCAACTTCGTCTTCAAATGATATGAATTGCCAAATTTATCAAAATCAATGTTTCCCAAGTAGATGTAACAGATGTAAGCCAATAATAGTCGTGTTCAATATGATTCTCAGCTCATCAATACTATGAAATTTCCAGTCAATCAAATGGTAAGAAAAGATTATTCCAATATCAATTTCTAGCTTGCAAAATGAGACAATAATTACTATGTAAATACCAAAGGAAAAAAAGTGTTTTCTATTGCAATTTGGACAATGAATAAGACTATAGGTGTTTAAGTATGTTGGTTCAATATCAGTTAGGATTCATCAACAATAAGTATTGCAAGCGCGTCAACTGTAAACTACCACTACATTTGACATAATGTATGCAAATCTGTAATAAAAGACAATAATATAAAAAAGTGCAAAATAATATATTAATATACACAAATTTCCAATCATAGACAATACTAGTAAAAAATGGAACATCGTTCCCAATGTCTATACAATGGCAACTCGTCCCGTATACAAAATATGGCAACTCATGTCCTATACAAAATATGAAAACTCGTGCTAAAATGCCACATCATGGCTAGTGTACATAGGAGGGTCTCTCAATTATCCTTCCAATCCTCACAGCTCCCAGGTGCACCTCTAAAATCGATCTTCCTCTTCTTCGAGCTAGAGGAAGCTTGGTTCTTCTGGCTGCTTCGACCACCTCCCCTTGGGATCTGAAATGAAAACAATCAATTGTCAACTCCTACAGGCAATTATACAAGTATAAAACACAATTTAAAAATCAAAATTACGTTTTCAAATCTTAAATAGCTCACCTTGGATGAGACCGTAAGTGGTGAGTGGGATACGCTCCTCCGTGATCCAAGTCTCTCAGCAATGCCACCCTGCAACATTTAAATAGTAAGATAACTCATACAATTTACTTCATATGTTAATTTTGTGTTAATATTGCACTTTTCATAAACTAATCAATCTCACCATGAACATAATAGGCTGGTCTTGGGGGCTGACAGGTGGAGCAATTGGTTGGTCCTCAAGGGTGGCAGGTGGAGTAGTGGGTTGGACAACCTTCTCTGATGCTAGGGTGGAAGGAATAGAGGATGATGTAGCCACATTGACGTTGGATACAAAACTAGGGGCAACAATGGTAGAGGGCATGGATTGGAGTGGGAGAAGTGGTGATGCACGATGATAAACCCCAACTGGCTGTAGAATGGAACGAGTCACCCTCGAAGAGGAAATGAGGGTGGTGGGGGAATATGGTGGAGGGGGATGAGGTCTGGGATGGGGTGGAAGGATGGGTGAATGTGATGGATGGTGTATTGTGGTCGGATGGAAGAGGGTGGAAACATGAGAAATTTCAAGGGAGGGGGTGGATGGGTGGGGAGGGGGGGAGTGAGCAAAGGTTGTGACGAAGAAGGGGGAGTTGGATGGAAGTGTGGTGGTGGACGGAAGGAAAGGGATGGATGGAACAGGGTGGGGAGGGATGCAGGGAAAGGGACATGTATGTCAAGGGATACACCTGGCATATATGATGCGAAAAAGGCAGTCGATGGAGAGATAGTGACACCGACGTGCCTATGTACTTGGACCTGCATACATATTCATGGCCTCATATATTAGTACATACAAATATAACTATACAAATATAAGCCATCGAGGATGAAATTAAATTTATACTTTATTACAAGATACCTGCTCACGAGGAGATCTGCTGATCCCCGATGGGAATGGCTGGTCACCCACTCTTGCAGACACATGTTCATTTGCAAAAAAATATTTAGATTCAATTACTAAATATTAACTACATTGGACGACAAGATTAACTACTAACATTAAATTTAATTACTGAAAGAAAAATACCTATGTGTATAGTGCCGTGATGTCCTCTACAACTACCATGACTCCATCTAGGTTGAAGGAACTCACGTCCTCCCACCTGAGTGTTGAAGACTCAGCACTGAATAGTTGTACATTAAAACAAATCAAGTCATCAACATCTGATTCTAAGTTAAATTTATTAGAAATTATGAGATTGCATAACATATAATCAATACTTGAACATTAAATAAAACAATAACTAACCTAGTGTAGGTAGCTCTCTATGGCATGCTGATGCATGGATTCCCACAACGAGAACAACGATGTGGCATTGGTCCCTTCGAGCTGGACGGATCATCCTGGCTACCACTTGTAGCTGATCTTTCTCTCCCGCCACTAGTAGACCATGCAGAAGTGTGTCTCTTGGGGTGGTCCTACTCGCTTTGTGAAGACATAGCCACAAATGTGGTATGCTTGAGAAGGTGTCATGTGGCATGTCTAACAGACTCATGGATATCATCTAGACTGCTACATAACCGAGAGGGTTGAAGAAGTGGGTTTGTATTTTTCCTAGGTGCAGGAGGTCCTCTAAGTGGGTTTGAGCGGGCGTGAGGTCAATCTGGGGCTGAGCCAAAACTGATGCCCTAGAACTCAGTGATGTTGAAGTAGTTCACATGGAACCCTAACATAAACTTAGCCCATAGTTTACTGAGAAAATACTGTGGGACCTCGACATTGTTGCAAGGAGGCTTGTCCAAAACCGTGAACCATCTCTTCTTCCAGTTTTCTCTCCATGGCGTGTAATTACACCAGTTGATGCAAACTCGCTTCCTCCTTACATCTCGAGGCTAAACCTGTTCTCGGATCTGTAAATTTGCTCCACAGTTGGGCTTTTGTGATATTTAGGTTTTTTATATCCTCTTTGGACATACCAGTACCATAATTTTTTCTCATTCGAGCCCTTAGTTATCTCACTTTGGACAATGTTTATTGACTCTATTATGTTTTGTAGTGATGTGGTGAGGGAAACTCGAGAGGGTTCCTTGGTGTTCTTCAATTCATCACTCAAAATTCTTAATTGGTTTAAATCCCCATGTAATTCTTCTTTAGGGTTTTCTTGTTTAATTCGGGGTTTGGGTCCTCTGATTGGTTTGTTTCATTCCTTTCTTGTGATGGTTCATTGGTATTTGCATTATGTTTAGTTAATTTGTACCTGCAATATCAAATTTTCCCCATTTCAATTCATTTTCAAATTTTTTTAATTTTGTATTTTATTTGAAAATCAATAAAAAACATTAAAATAAACAAAAAAATGACATTCCTATTCCATCTACCTTACTCCAACATCGTGGGTGTCGTTTTAGCTTGGTTGGACACTTCCATTGGGCTCCTTGGGGGTTGTTTTTGCCTCCTTGCGTGTTTGTGGGTGGGTTGTGAACAAAACAAATTGTTCACTATTTTTTTTAAACACAGGGACATGTGCACGTCTATGTGTGCAATTAGGGGCACGTGCGTGTTCTTGTTTTCCACGCTAGCAATTCGACCTCGAGGTTCGCTACTATTCAAGTAGGAGTGTGTGTGTGCATACAAGGATGTGTGCACGTTCCTGTTTTTGTTTTGCTCACGCGCTCCCATTGCATCATATTTGGGTAGCAGGTTCTTGCGGGCACCGTAGAGGAACATTGGATAGCTCAAGGTGATCAAAGCCCTCATTTTTTCACAATTACAACATAATATTGAGTTTAAAGGATGCAAGAGGAGATGAAGATCAGGGTTTTGACAATGTGGTAGAGGTGGTTTTCAATCAATTCATGAATTTGTAAGGAATTCCCTCATGCTAACATAGAAAAGATAGTCTAGATGATAACTTTCTTTCCTAGGTTTATGGTATGAGAACAAAACATAGAACTTATGAAGGAGGTAACAACAAAACATAGAACTTATTGAATCTTTTTAGTAAAATAAGATCCAAGCCCCTATGGAATGGTCAATATAATTATTTGATGGTTTCTAGAGTTGGTGAGTAAGGATTTATTCTTTCTTTTTTATGAATCCCAAATATTTGGTGAAATTATGGGGCAATAAATTCTAATCTAATTTCTTATCAATCATACCAAAGAAATATTTCCATGAGTATTGTGATTAGTTTAGGCTTATTCATTCATGCCATGTTGTGTATGAGATAGTTCTGAGATTGTATCAAAAAGACTTAAGCCCATGTTGTCTCTTACCATCTTTGGTGAACCATTTGGAATCTTCAATTGACAACAATTCTCAGTTTACGTCTGCATCGTCTCTGAAGGAAGCAATCTCTACAATGGGATTCGAGAGGCCGTAAATGGAAGGTGAGGCGTCGCTTAAGGTCACGAGATCGAATCCTGTTGCGACCATCAAGGATCCGTGCAAGCAGTTTTGAAACAGTCTCATAGAGATTGCAGCGGAGGACAACAACGTGAGTGATCTTATGGATGTGGAAGAATTGCTGTATTGTTATCAGAATCTCACGTGTCCAATTTACAGGGATTTGCTCACCCATTTTTATGCGAAGATTTGTTGTGATATCTATGTGGCTTCTGCTTCTTCCACTTACGCAATGAAGAAAACCTCAGTGGTTCTTCGATTTTTTTATGCAAAGAACTACAATTTTGAGGGATTTCTGTACGCCTGGGACTAGAAAACGAAACGATGAGTGTAGATGTCAAATATCTTACATATATAAAAATCATTCAAGTACAAATTTTATGTGAAGTAAACTGAATGGTCTAAATTTTATGTGAAGTAAACTGCCATGTGCCTTTTGCAACATCAATCCCAGAAATCTAGTCTCTTTGCAAAAATTATGAATTAATCATTATATTCAAATTATACAAGAAAAACAATCTAAAACTCAGTAAGATATAAATAAACACTAAAATCAAAGCAATTCAATCAGTAAGATATAAATTAACAGTAAAAACTTTACGCTGACATGGAAATTGTCTTTGCAGGATTTAGATATTGATGTGGTGGAAAGAAACTTGGATAACAAGCAAGAACGAACCTGTTAAAACCTTATCCAAGCATCAAACCTTAAACTTAAAATGGAACTTAAGATAGTAAACACCGTTCCACCCAGTCTAACTCACAATTGGATATCCAAAACCTTCACTTTAATCAACGTTCACATAGAGATGATAAGTTATTCCCACATTAATTTAATAAATTTACATTTTTATATTAAAATTTTTATTTATTATCAAAAAATTATTTAATAAATGTAAATATATAAAATGATCAAGAATTAGCACAGTAACAAATAAACTAGCCAGTAATAAAGTTAGTTTAAAAATATTAACCGTTAAATAAAAATTAAAATATCAAAATAATATTAAATTATTATTTTTCCATTTTTCAAACTAAATAGTATTTTTTGTTATTTATATTATATCACATAAATATTAAACTAATAAACCTATTTAATGATAATAATAATAATAAAAATTGTATGGAGTATAAAACATTCCACATACTCACGTTACATAAAAGATTAAAAAACATTGAGTGATATTCTTGCAATTTACAAACCTTTTGAAATGACAACCAATTTAATGTCGCGCACATGCCATGACATTGTTTTAAGATTTCGCTTTCATGACATTGTTTTAAGATTTCGCTTTCATGTTTTGGACGAGTTAGTCTCAATAAAACATTAATATTTTAATAATATGTTTTTCAAATTAATTAAATATTTTATTTACAATTGTTGATAAAATATCTTCTCATTGCGATTTTAAATATCTCAAAAGGTAATTTAGCAAAATGTCACGGCAATAAATTCAATGAATATTGAATACTCAACGAAAACCCAAAATGAGTCCTTCCTTGTGGCTAGCCAATGTAAAAAAAAAATATTTGTGTTGGATGTGAATTCGAGATAGAGAGAAACATGGAAACTTCATTTTCTAAAGCAACTTGTATAAATTGGTCCATTTTAAATCAAAGATAATTTGTTATTTTTAAATTTTAAATCAAAGATAATTTGTGTAAATTGATCAATACTAAATTAAAGATAATTGGTCCTTCCTTGTAGCTAGTCAATGTAAAATGAATGTTGAAAATACATATTTCGTGTTGAATGCCAATTTTTGAAAGCAACTTCATGCCTATCAGATTTACAAAGACATCTATGAGTTGGTGCATATTAAAGTTAGGTGTAAATTGGTCCATTGTAAATCAAAGATAATTTTGTTATATGTTTTTCATTGGAAATTATAACTATTAATATTTGGAATTAAAAGACTTTGTTTAGCCTTCAAGAATAGATCCTTGATCAAAAGCGGTCTTTTTTTACTGTTTTTATTAGTGTTTAGGGTTGAAATTTGACATCCTACTTTGCACGTCAAAATTTTTTTCTAACATTTTAATTTTAACATTGTCTTTAGGGTGAATCCGCTGACGTGGGTAACACTTTTTGGCAAGCGCATTTCGGCAAAAGCAGAAAAACACACTTCGGTCGAGGGCTTGTTAAACCCTTGACCGAGGTTTTGTTCAGCCCTCGACCGAGGTATTTAAATACCTCGGTCGAGGTTTATACCTCGATCGAGGGCTTAAGAAAACAGACTTAGCCCACATTCAAACAAATGAAAAATTTCCTTTGCCTTGCAGAGGTGTAAACCCTGCCATTCCTAGCACATAACTGAGGAGAGTTGATACCGATAAATTCACCAACAAATCTTCTATCCGTTGAGGTATCATATACGCATTTTGGCATTCATATGAAATTTATTTCTTAATTACTTCTAAAACTTATACTTAGAAAACCACACTGCAACTTCGAAGCACCTCAAAGAAAAATCCGCAGAGTTAAAAATACACAGCCAAAAAATTCTTAAAAATGCACACATCACATATTGACGTGTCCTCTTCAAAAGGGTATCTTTGGTTTTTCAATTTTTGAAAAAATAGAAAAAATTCCTTTACGTGGACAAATATGTGTTTAAAACGATGCTGAAATCGAATGTGGTCACTTTCAAAAAAAAAAATTGTATAATGTGAAAAAAATTAACAAAAAAATATGCACATCACACTGCATTTTATGTAGATCATGCTCATATATTTATTTTTTTTAAATTATTAATGCAAGATTGAATTACTCTACGTGGACATGAGCCACTTATTAGCTTCTTCAAATTTTTAAGGTCACACAGTTCAGTAAATGCAAAAATTCACACATTAAATGACACCGAAATATTTTTAAAAAAATATCACTATGAAGCCAACATGATATTCTACAATTTGTTTTTTTACTGCAAGTCAAAATTCACATGGCATATATGCGTTTTGAGGGCTTCTATCTAGCACATGAGTAAAAAATCAGGTTTTCATCGCCAAATTTGGCCAAAAAGTGTTACCCATCTTCATGGAATCACCCTTTAGTCTGATGTCTAAATCTTAATTTTCTTCATGATAATAATAATGTTTTTTTAAATAACAATCATAATAAGTATATAAAACATTGAATTCGCATAACTAGTGTAACTAAATATCACACTAAGGTTGAATTTTTGTGTCGTTGAACGACAATAGATTTGTATATGACGTTTTAATTTTAACATTGTCTTTCGATGTATTCTCATAACTAGTGTAAGTGAATATCGACACTCAAGTTGCATGTAGAGGAACATTGAAGGTCAAATTGGGGAAAGAGGCTTGAATTGGTGTTACGAAAATCTAAATCACTAACAATGGGTATATATACATTGGCACAATAAAACTGCCCACAAAAAGACCTCACTAAAATCCCCTAATTTTTTATATTCATAAACAAACTAAAAATAGAGACTATGGGTGAAACCATGAACCTGGGTGTCTATTCGGTGAGAATCGATTTTCGGAATCCGTATTCCAACACTTTTTGATCGAAATAATTTATGTTTTCGGCCGAAAACGTACAACTAAATTTCGGCTAAAAAACTTGTTCGACCGAAAGTAGGAGTTAACGATGTGCCTTGTAATGCATGCTTTCCACGGATGGTCAAGAAAATAACGTCCGGTAAATATTTTTTTGCCCAACAAGTGTTCGGCCGAACAAATTTTATATATGTATTAACGAAGTGCCATTGTTTACTCTTTCGTCATTGTTTACTCTATTCGTCGCACAGCCTGTTCGACGATCTTTGCCGATATGTATAGACTGTTTGACTACTCTGCTGGTGTGCCCTCCCTGCTTTTCAGCTGGTGTGCCATTGTCTGTCTGCTGGTGCACCCTTGTCGATCTGCTCGGTCTGTGGATCTTTGCTCAATGGTCTATTTGGTCTGATGTTGCGTCCACTCGGCTTGTCCCCATGCTCGGTCTGTTGTTGCGACCTCCTCAGTTTATTGGCGCCCTAATCTTTATGTTGTTGTATCCGATGGCGGATTTGTGTCTTCCCTTTGTCCACTCGGTCTGGTGGTGTCGTGGAGGAGCATGTGGTGGTCTGGTGTATGTGTTATCTAGTTGTGGTGGTGGAGACTTGTCGGCCCTTTGTCTCCTTTGTTTGGTGGTGTGGTGGAGTCGGTTGTTCCATGGTGGAGCCATTGGTGGTGTGGTGAATTCATTATCGAGCTGCAATGGTGGAGCCATGTCTTCCCGGTCTGTTCGGTTTGTGGATACATGTCAACGATCCTTATAGGTAAGTGGATCTATTTTCTAACTCAATTATCTGCAAATTCAATTGTTTGCATAAATCAAATACTATACTTGTGGATCAGTTGAAAATGGGTAGAAGTTATAGAATCTGTAGTTAATCTTATGCTTGGTTCCTATATTTGAATATAATTTCTGAAATTGAAATTGCATTCCTATGTTTTAGTTTTAAATATGGAGAGGATTTCCTCTAGTTGAAATTGAAAATTGAAAATAATTATAGCTGCAGAGAAATGTAGTAGTTACAATTTTGTACAACTGTGTATATTTTACTTCCGTAGAAGGTGATTCTATAATCTTGAGATCACTAATCATTTAAATTAAAAACCTTAGGTGTCACATCCCCAGTTTTGACCCCGTTTGCATGATGTATATATTGTAATTAATCGTGGTGAGGAGCTCAAGGCACAAGCCCCACCATCGATTTGTGTGTGTGTGTTTCGGCAATAGGTATAGCTGCCGATGGTATACCGTGCTGTGTGGCACATTATAAATTGGCATCATGTAAACACGCACATCAAATAAAATGAACCCACAAGCAGCTACGGCAGTGCAACGTTGAATGAAAAGGGCATGGTTCCAAAGGATAAGGGGTGGGGGGATGTTAAACCTTGGTTATGGGAAAAACCCCTATTTCACCACCTTTGTTGTTTGTCACCTTTTGTCTCATCCAACCTTGTCAAACTCTTTAATGCTACAGCTGGTGGTTGAGGAGTGATGGCTGAGTTGTTGAGGGAAGTTATTGCCTTTGGGGAGTGGGGTGGCAGGGCTGTCAGTCGCTTGCCCACATGCCCACTTCACCCATGACCTTCCATTCACTCCACCTTCCCCACGACTCCATTCTAGCCTGCCTATTCGTCCTCCTCACACGGAGTGGTGGTCTGTTCACCTTCCTCACGCGGAGGTCTATTTGTCCTCCTGATGGCCTGTTGATTCATGTGTAGAGGTGAGGCTGTTTTACCCTCATGCACAGGCTAGAATCCTCACGCAGGGGTCGGGTATGTTTTCCTGTCTGTTTTGCTGTTGGGTGCAAGCTTCCTCACGCATAGACCATTGAGGTCGTTTTCCCATGTGAAAGCCATGCTCACTGTCTTTGTTTTGGGGCCTGTTGTCCTCCCCACGTTTTCGGTTGGTTGTGGTGTTCAATTACGTTTGGGCTGCTATGCATTCGTATTGGGTCATTTTCTGTAGTGGTCTGCATCTGAGTTTCCTTGCTGTTGGGGGCTCTGTATAGCTGCCATCATTGGAACTGTGTGTTGTGGCCGTTGATTTCCATATTCGTTGGCTGAGTCTCCCATGGTTATGCCGGGAGTGCTGGTTCCTATTCACTATGGGCGGTGAATTGTTGACATTATCCATTGGTTGATTGGGCTGCTGTTGTTTCCTGGGTTTGCAGTGTTGTTGTCGAGTTGTTTTGGCCACGTTAGTGCCAAGAACAACTCTGTGTTGTCCGTTGTACTTGAGTTGTGTTCATCCGTGGTTTGGGACTATCCCCAGTTGTTTTGCTTCGTCACAGAGCTGTGAAGGGATTGTTTTACTGCTGGTATGCAGTGGTTGAACCTTGGACTATGCTGGCTTGGTCGATCTGTTAATGTCTTGATAAACCCAACGGTGTTGGTTTGGCTGTTTGGTGCCCCCTTTGGATATGTGTAAACCTGCAATTGACCCTTAGTCCTTGAGGAATCATGCCCAGCTCGGGGGTGGCAGTGTGCTGAGAGATTGATGAGCACGTTGGCCTTTGGTTGGGTGGAACGCTGCAGCGACGTAGCTGGTTGCGGGTGAATTCTCCATCAAAAGATAAGTCCTGTTGTCACCATTTCATCTTTGCAATTATAGTGGTGTTAAATGTATAAAGATGAACATGATGAATGCTGGAAATGTATATGTGTTTGCTTCCGTTGAATGTTAATGAATTATGCATCCCATCCCGTTATGGATCATGTTAAGCTTTTAAGATTTCAGCATTGATTTATCTCCTTGTTTATGTTCATGGGGCTGTTTGCCCGGTTAACATGGTGTTTGTCGCATCCTCTTCGCCGGTCTGAGGGATGGGGACGTGACATTAGGTTACCATTATCTTTTATGGACAAACTAGGAAAATAGTGTAACCGCTAGACTAAACATGATCAAAACCAAACAAATTAATCAGATGAGACAAGAGCCTAGACATATATTTACAAAGGGAGAATCCATAATAAAGATAGGAAGCTCGAGTCCCCATACCTCAAAATAAATAGAAACATTAAGTTTGATGTATGAAGTTATAAACCCCACCAATGATGCATGGAAATAAACAAGCTTTATGCAGTGCACCTATCACTGATGTGGCAACGATACGTATGAGACAATTACACAATGCAAATATTACTGACAGGAAATTGATAAGATAGCATTTGAAAATATAAAACCAATCTTATCGAATTAGTTACACTTTCTCACCCCCTTCTTTGTAGCATGCCAACTAAGTTTTGTTTGGCAATCTAAGACACTAGTCGTTATCCTCGCCAACAACTACAATTCGGAGTGACTAAATGAACTCTTCTTGTTTTGAGCATAGGAGTTGCTATTTGTTGCATGTAAGTAGAACTAATTAAATTGAACATAAAAAAATAGATTTCAAGTAATGATTTTTTCTGCAAAGCATAATGGTTAACATTCCAAGTATTTTTAAATTTAAACTTCGGAGCAATATTTAAACATGGATGAAAACAAAGAGAAATATGAAAGTATACTTTTTAATGTAGGAAACAACTGAATTTGATGAAATTTTTATAAAGTTTAACTTTACAACAATATTTCAACCATGGATAAAAATAAATACCAATCTGAACCTATAATTTTTAATGTATGAAACAACTCAATTTGAGGAAAGTTGTGTTGAGTCAATGTATTTTTCATATTGGTCGACCTTCCCATGTCTTTCTCTTTAATTGGAATTTCTCTCTTAGCCTTGTGAAATATGGTTCTGGGAGCTGCTAGTTGTATTGGTATACAAAAAATATAATATAAGAGAATTAAACCTTGAGATAAGATCATAAGTTGCTGATTTAGGAATGAGATATGTATTTATATTTCTGAGAAATTTCATTATTGTTTATATAGAGTGGTTTTGTTTGATGTATGTAATAATCCAATTTTTTTTCTAGGATCAGATT
>LPNX010526794.1:231473-284864 GCA_001517045.1 Pseudotsuga menziesii | reverse complement strand
CAACTTGCACATGGTGGGACTCATGGACTAGGCAAATAAGAAAAAATAAATGAAATAATGTCTAAGTGGGTAAATACTATGGGTTGATTATTCTAACACAAATCAGTCATTGAGAATGCATGGTTCATTGCATCCTTCAAGGAGGAAATTTCATCCTTTGAGCTTCCTGTAGTGAGAAGGTCATCAACATACAAAACAATAATCATTAATGAACCATGAATCAGCTTAAAATAGACATTTGGAACTGACTTGCATCGAACAAAATTCAGTGATAGCAGAAAGCTATCAATCTTGGCATACCAAGCCCTGGGGGCTCACTTAAGCCCATACAATGACTTCTTTAGCCTGCACACAAGAGATGGATTAGTAGAAAATCCTTGAGGCTGCTACATGTAAATATCTTCAGTGAGATCTCCATTCAGGAAAGCACACTTCACATCCATGTGATGTACCTCCCACTGCTTCGAAGCTGCAATGGCTAAGGCTAGCCTGATGGAGTCCATCTTTGCCACTGGTGCAAAGGTCTCATTGTAATCTATGCCATGTACCTATGAGTAGTCCTTGGCTACCAATATGGCATTTTATTTCAAAGGTGAACCATCAGCAGCAAATTTGGTTTTGTAAACCTACTTACACTGAACTAGCTTCCTCCCTGGGGGAAGATCAACCAGCTCCCAAGTGTTGTTCTTCTGGAGTGAGCTGAACTCTTCTTCCATGGATGTTTTCCATATTGGATCATTTGCTGCATCTTCATATGTCTGTGGGTATGATTCAACCATCAGATAGAATTTCTCAGCAAACATAGGATCTTTCATGCACAGAGCACTCTCAAACTGAGATCTAGTCCTCCTAGGATCATTAGGATTTCTAGCTAGTTCTCCAGCTGCATGAATGGTCTTTGCTACCCATTTTGGTCTTGTAGGACTGTTAGGATCTGAAATTAAATCATAATTATCATACATATCAGAATCAGCAAGTTCAACTATCTCTTCACTTACATTTAATGGTTCTGGTCGTGAAGAGGATTCTCCAACTTCCATTACTGCTAGGGGCTCTTCTTGGAACTGAACACTCCTTTCAATGAAGGATTTGTTTGTGCTCAAATTGATCAGCTTGTACCCTTTTGAATCTTCAGAGTACCCAACAAATAGACACTCTTGGCTTTGGAGCTGCAAAGCCTTCCTCTTTTCTATTGGAATTCTAGCCCAAGCCCTTGAGCCAAAAATCCTGAAATGGGTCATAGTTGGCTTGTGCCCACTCCATGCTTCGAAAGGAGTCATACCATCAAGATATTTATGAGGCACCCTATTCTATATATAGGCTGCACAATTTATAGCTTCGTCCCAACACTTTGGTGGCAAAGTCTTAGCCTCCATCATGCATGTTGCCATCTCTTTCAGTGATCTGTTCTTCCTCTCAGCAACACCATTTTTCTGTGGTGTGTAAGGGATTGAATGATGCATCTGAATACCTGCATCTGCACAATATTGAATGAACTCAGACTTGACACACTCACCACCATTGTCAGATCTGAGGACCTTGAGTTTCCTCCCAGACTGGTTTTCAACCAAAGCCTTAAATACTTTGAAGAGGCCATAAACTTCAAACTTGTGTTTCAGGAAGTAAACCCAGCAATACTTGGAAAAGTCATCTATGAATGTCAATGCATATTTGTCTTGACTCATTGACATATGATGAAATGGGCCAGCAACATTACTGTGGATCAACTCAAGAGGTACAGAGGTTCTCTCATGACTAGCTTTCTCAAATTTATGCTCTGGGTGTTTTCCTAAGATGCAACCTTGACAGACTCCTTTGGAAAACTTAATCTTTGGTAACCCTATGACCATTTCTTTTTCACTAAGATCAGAAAGATACTTGTAATTAAGGTGGCCAAATATTTCATGCCAAAGCTTGCTTTCCTCATTAGCATGAATCAGAAGAGCAGAGGGGTTTCAGTAGGGTAGGAAGTGTGAGAACATGTATACCTTTGAAGTGTGATTTGCAATTCATTTTGCAATGACTTTACCACTTGATATCTCTGTGATATCAACTTCATCAGGGGAGAATATGACCTTCTTTGGAGACCCTATGTGGTTCATCTGATACACTGATAAGAGGTTAGAGGCAAGACCTGGAACATACAGTACATTGCTGGACTTACCATGGTCAAGATCAATCCTCCCTTTGCCCAAACTTTCAGTGAGAGAGTCATCTCCCAGTACAATTGGTGGACCTTTCGACATGTCAAGTGAGGTGAATGCCTCCTTGGTCAAAACCATATGTCTTGAAGCTCTAGAATCAATGATGAAACTAGGTGAGCTTGATGTGCCAGCAACCAATGCATGAACTCTCTCTCTGTCTTCTGAATTTGATCCTCCTTCCCTCTTCTTTGAGCTATCAGGAAGGGGGATGTCATTCTTCTCCAGGAGTTGGGTCAGCATGTCAATTTGTTTCTTTATGCAGGAGCTTTCAGGATGATTTCCCTTACTGCAGTATGCACACTTGCTCATTTCTCCTTTGTTCTTTTCTTCTGGGGGTTCTTCTTGGAGCTTTGAGGCTCCTCTGGAGACTTATTCTTGTCTCTCTTTTCCTCAGGTGGCTTCTTAGCTTTCTTCTTACCTTTTTAATCCACCCTCGAATCTCCAGCAACCAAAGCTTGGTCTTTGGAAGGTTTGATGGTTCCCATCATCACCAATTTATCTTGTTCTTGTGTGAGAGATTCCATGAAATTTGCAAGGCTAGGCATTTTCCAGGCTCGAGCTGTCAACTTTGTGGCATAGAAGGTCGAGACAAACACTGAATAGTTCAGGCCAAGCTTTGAGAGTACGGCCAAAATTAGTTGCTCATCCTTCTTTTCGATCCCACACTATTTTAGCTGCAAAACAAGGGGTTTGAACTTGGAAAAATAGAGTTGCAGGGATTCAAAGCTATTGGGACTCAGGGAGATCAATTCATTTTCAATTTGATGCCCCCTCATCTCATCTGTCTTACCAAAAATACCAAAAATATTCTCCCATACTTCATTTGGTGATGTTAATCCATCAAGATGGAAAAGGAGGTCTCTGGATATGCTCAGACACAGGAGACCATAGGTCTCATCCCTCCTGTTGTGCCATTTAATTTGCTCTGCAGCTGCATTGGGCTCTACTTTTGTTGCCATAGTCACTCTATAGAGGCCTTTCGCTCTCAAAAGTATCTCCATCTCTGCTTTCCATTCAAATAAGTTAAATGGATTCAAGATGATCTTCTGAGATTGATCCATAGCTCAAAAATTGTCCCTTCAGTCAGCAGAATGCTCCCAGTCAATGATGTCGAACCTGCAATAAAAAATTGGAAGGAGATAAATTGATCTACAAATGTAATCTGATACCATGTGGAAATTGAACCCAAGTGTTAGAACAATTACACTCACAAAAATTGCCAATTACACATGCAAATTACACACAAAGGAGACTGAATATGGAGTAAAACACTAATATGTATTGAATACGTATACAATAGCCAACCCTGTGAATTCATAGGCTACCAAAATAAATAATTACATGAGAGATTTGAATGCATAAGGATGCCATTCGAATTTGGTCAAAAGAAGGCTTACTAAATCTAAGCAAATCCCCCATAGGTGCATAAAGCAGTTTCCAAATCTGTCTAGGAGCTCATGAATTGGAAAAATCAATTAGGCAAGCTAATATATGATGGAAGGACAACTCATACATTATTTTCTTAGGAGAAAATATTGGAGGATGATGAGGACAAAAAACAAGTTAACTTCACCTAGTCAAACTTTCCTAATTGCCTTAAAACTCAGAAAAACCATGCAATAAAGCAGAAAAAGCAAGCATGAACTAGGAAGGCCGGGAATAAAGCAAATTTGATTCCAAGTGGTTTCCCAAGCACTCCATGACTCAAATTTAGCAAGTTTGACCACTTTGGATGTGTGGAGGACAACTTGCATAAGGTGGAATATGGAAACTAGGAAAATAAGACAAAAATTGGATTAATTAATGTCTAAGGTAGCTAACTATGGGTTGATTATTCTAAAAAAAGGTATGTGTTCAGAGTTTGAGAAATTTGCAAATATTTGGTAAAATATTCCATCACCCAATGAATAAGGCACAAGGTCTACAGGTTCTTCAAGCCTCACAAGGAGGACCTCATCCCGCAACAAGAGACAGATATTATAACTAGATCTTGTTCTTAGTTTATCTATTCTTTTTGTACTAATTTTCAACCATTGGATTAAAATGATTTTACATTTTATGTTGATTTTAGGAACTTTTGACAATCAGTATTTTTTGTTGGATTTAATGCTTTTAATGGTTGAATTATTTCATTAATTTCGTTTTAAGGTTTGTCTTTTGGGATTATTAGTTAATATGTATATATTTAAGCTTTCAAAAACTTATAATACAACTTTATTCCAAGTTTTCTTTATAATCTAACCCTCATTTTTGAGTCCTTTGTGAAATATTTTCATGAGGAGATTCATGTCGCAACTCTGTTTTTCCTGTTTTTGTCATTATCATTGGGAGAATATTACGAGGTGATGGAAACGAAATATGAAAAACCAAAAGAGGTTTTTGTCCAAAACAGACTCATTCACAAAAACCTATGTTATTTTTGCAACATCTATTATCGTCTGAGAGATTCCAATTCATCTTTGTGGCCTATTTTCAGGGTTTGAATTATTTAATAATTTCCTGTTTTAGTCACAAATTTCCAACATGTATTCCAATCAATTTAATATGAATTTAAAAAAACAAAACGAGAGGGTTTTGGTCATAACAGAAACATTTAAAAAACCCCGTCTCAAGTTTTGCACAAGTGTCCTGGATTGAGAGATATGAAGGCGTCTTTGAGACCCAAATTTTCAGAAATTTGCCAACTTTCCCCAAATCCAATTTGTTATTTTTGGGTTAATTGTCTTTAAATATTTTAAGTTATCATGTAAATAATTGATGTAACTATTTCAAATTTTGACCTAGAATGTAGTTATGGAACTACTTTACCTTTGTAATGATAAAAGGAAGAAAAACATACAGTTTTTTGGTGGGTTTTTTCACTCAAGGAGAGGCTTTTGGAGCTTTGATTTCTCAAGCTACCATTTATAACTCTTATGTAAGTGGATGACTATTATTAACTATATATAAAATGATAAGCCCTTTTACTTGTCATGTTTTTTCATTTATGATCTAGTTGATTTCTTAGTCTACAATTTCATTTCTTTTTTAAAGGTTTATTCATGTAAATGCTTGTAGCCTGTGGGTGGAATTAGTATTTCATGTGTAATGTTTATGGCTTATTGGGATGTGTTTGATCCCCAGTTTATCCAACTTACATGATTTAGTTCTGTATTATCTTGTGGATGTTTATTTCCTCCTTGCTGATGAAGTTTTTAAAACTAAACCCCTAAAAACCAATTTTATTCTATTTCATTTTGAGATTGTGTTAGCTTGTTCTTGTGGTAGTCTAGGAACAATTTCTAGCACTAATAGAATTGATGTTTACTCCATAAGGAATTTATCCTTATGGAATAACTTTAACAAATTTTAATTTTTTTCTCAATCTCGATATGTTGTAAGGCATTTATCCTTATGGAATTTATCTAGAATTTTTTTATTGTATTCATTCTTGGTTTTTTGATGTGTTAGATGACCATTGGAGCATGTTGATTTGTTGATCCACTATTGTATGATATATATAAGTTTTATATTTACCATATAGATATTTATTCTTTACCCATGAACTCCTTTCCCATGTTCTACTACAACTTCTCGAGCTCTAACATAGATTCACGAATCTAGTTTCCAATTCCCCCCACCCCCTTCTCTATCTCCATACTCTACACTTCCCTGATGACCATGTTAACCCCATACTTCTCAACTACGACTCACAGAAATACCTTGGTAAAAAGTTAGGGATGAACTTGCACCATCATCTGAGAAGTTATAATGGATATAGGATTAGAAGCACCATTTCAAACAACCGATAAAAGAATGAGTCATGACTTCCTTGAATTCAATGTGGATTTAAGCTTTGATTTATATCAATTCAAATTGGGTTCTCGAATATCGATATGGAGAGTGTTAAATTATTAATAGTTGTAAATAACTATCCCATCAAGTTCCTAAGTGTGCTCAAACCACCATTGGACTTGTTTGAGGTTCTAACACTTCTTCCTAAGGATTCAATCCTACAACATAGCATTACTCTTCTAAGATGGATTATGAACATGACCTCATTGGTTATATTTTAAAGGTAGAATTGTGGATCCCCGTTAGATATATATTCTATGTGAGATAACCCCATGTATTGATTAGATAATGGGGAAATTTAAGTTAAAAATAGGTGAATAAATCCCTAATAATGAAGATGATGGATTGGTCAAGAAGGCATGTGTGTACTCCCCTTATCTAGGTGGGATACAAATAATACTTTGGTGAGAAAGGTATGTGTGTACTCGGTGGGATAAAAATAATAGATAAAACACAACATTCTTCCAACCAAAGAGATAGTAACGACAACTAAATATATTTTAACTCCAACTAAAGATATCAGAGAGTCACTCTATTCCATGGTTCGATCATTATAGGTTCCTTGTTCAGAAGAACTCACTCGTCTGGTATAGTCCATAAGAAGGAAGGACTCATATTTGTTCTCCTTCTTGTTTAGTTTACCACTCAAGGGAAGGGCTGACATTCATCCTTTATTCTACATCGCAAAGGAATCAGTATATGGACAGGGATTAGGGATTAGAGTAATCCATTAGACACAACGAAGGTGGCCAACCTTGACATTCACATTCATGAAGTTTATCCTGCAGTAAAGCCTTGATTCTATGACAAATTTGGATTTGGTTGGAGGGGAGAGGGACAGGGATTAGGGATTAGAGTACTCCATTAGACATAAGAGGCAACCAACCTAGACATTCGACATTCATGAAGTTTATCCTACAATAAAACATTGATTCTGTGCCAAATTTTGCTTTGGAAAAAGGGTAGAGGGGTTTCTTTGAGTCCAATACGAGATTAAAACCATGATTATGTGCCAAATTTGGATTTGACGAGAGGGGAGGGGGGTTTCTAACTAGATCCAATAGGAAGTGAGAGCATTTACAGGATAGAGAATAGCCATGGGGAAGGAAGTAGAGCCATAGGCGAAGGTTACAAGGTGAGGTTACAGTGTAAGTTTATAAATATATCCAATAGGAGGCGAGAGTGTTTAAAGGATAGAGAATAGCCACGGGGAAGGAAGCAGGGCCATAGGCAGAGGTTACAGGATGAGTTTCTTTATGGTGCATTGATGGGAAATAGTAATATCCCTTGATCTAGATATGATGCATCTGTAGTGGCCATCCATGGTCTTCCAAGAATGAGAGGGTCACCTCCAAGGTTGGATTTTGGCTACAGGACCATGAAATCTATGAGGTATTCCCAGGAGTCTACGGAGATTACAACATATTCCAAGATCCCTTTTTTCTTTCTCGTCGATTGGTCAGCTAGTTGAAAGACTATAGGAGTGGGGACAAGAGATGATTACCTTTGAATGGGTTGTAGAGAAAATACTTAACACCTTCCCATGATAAATTCTTGAGTAAGCCCTCATTCTTGTTTTTTTCTTTATTTCCTTTGTTGTGAATTTGTTGATGGATTGGTTGACATAGAAAATTGTTGGTATGAATAATAGCAGGTTATTGGATTTTTTTTTTTGTTAAATTTCATGTGCTCTTGTTCAAATTTCATGTATCTTGAAGAAATGCATCCAATTTCAGTAGGAGAATTGCACACCCATTTCATAATCCCCAACATCAAAGGAAGATCTACATAGATTTAGGTTTGTTTATCTTCCTATCGTCCTAGATCGATATCGAGTAACGGTGGGAAGTGTTTCAGGGAGGGATTTTCACCCAATATATGTTTTAAATATAAAATTACCCCCATATAATATAAAATCTTGTGAAGAGGCATGATCCATCCATCATATATGTTGCATTGTCTGCATCTGGAGATGCCTTATATGTATATATCCAATTTGATAAACTCATTGAATCCTTAGAGTGCCAGCACTCGAGTGTTTCTACTTGAAATTTGTCTTTTTTTATGTGTAGAAAACGTTGTTGTACCATTCTGAAATATTTGGTTACTTTTTGTGTAGCAAGTGAACATTATCCAAAGGTTTCAGATATAATTTTTTTATGCAGGATATTAGAAAATCGACAATCAGTCGTACAATCAAAATATATAAAGATGCGTTATATATTTGAGTTATAAAGAAGAGTTCAAACACTAGAGATGGAAGCAACTACCGTTTCAGCTCATCTTACAATGTTACAGGTGGGAAAGTGTAGTTTGGCATTTTTATCAATTTTCCATATAGCAATTTTGCAACCTAATTTCCTTTCAGCATCGTTTATAGAATTTTCAAGAAATGTGTAGTATTATTTTTCTTCATATCCACAATATATGATCACCATCTTTGTGGGGATGGTTAGTTTTTTATTATTATGATATGATTCTTTGCATGGTTAAGGTTCTCTAGTTTGTGCAACTAATTAGAGTTTATTTTCATGAGTTTTTGGGTAGTAGTTTTACTTCAAGATGTCTTGATACGAACATGTTTTTTTCTTTTTGATTGATTCTACCCTACCTGATTTAACCTCCTCTCATATTTAACATGGTGAAGAGCCATGTGCATTGGATAATGGTTTTTCTTTCTACGTGGCTTATATTTTTGGTCAGTAAGAAGTACTTAAATTTATTAGGTGTGCCGCAATCTCTATCTTTTTTTGTTTTTCATAAACTAGTCATTCATGAACTACAATTGAGAGTAAATATACATCTATACACAAATTAGATGTTATTTTCTCATACTTTTAACTTTTCAATCAAATCAAAACATAAGGTGTTCGGTTCCCTAAATTGTTTTTAATTTCAATATCTGGTTTGTCATTGTTGTATACCCCTCTCCCTAGCATGTGGATTGAGCTCAATATATTCAGTGGAAATATGCTTGGCCTCTTGGGCACATATTGTAAGGATAAATTATAATATCAAAATCCTTTCACTCTAACAAAACTTCTACACCAAAAATTTAACTTATATTCTCTGTTAGAAACTTAACTGTTGTTTTTTCATGTTTAAAATGAGTGTTTCATGAGCTGAAACTTCCATGTAAGGGGCTCAGGGATGGTTACAAATGAACAATTGAGAGTTTTTTATGCAGATTACCTAAATATTTATCAACCATATAGATAAAACTATACATATTATAGCTAATATTCCATTTCTACACATCCATAATCCTACTACTTTATCATACAACTATTATTATAACTTTCTAGTGCTTGGAATTTTACCATCTTGCATATAGTTTGGTTGTTGCAGTTACTCCTAGTTTCTAGTTGAATTTCTTGACAGCATAAACTCTGTAGCTTTATGTTTCCTGATTGATATGTTTCAGTATTAGCATTGGTTTGGGTTTTTTATTTCACTAATTCAAGCCTAGGTTGGTTATCATGCTCCTTATGCATGGAAATATGCTCTGAATCCAAAAAAATTAGTGAGAAACAACATTAATAACTTGTTTCTATGTGATCCATCCCTATTCAAGATCGGTATAGATAATACATAAGTTTGATTGATGTCATAATCCTATAAGTTTCTATATAGATAAATTCAAAATCAAATGCATGATTGGTAAATGTAGAATATGGGGATCTCGTTTCCCTATTTCTTTGTATGTTAATGGTAGCTTAATATTGTTTATAACCAAGCGCTTAGCTCAACCTGTTGTTGCTAATGATGTTGGTCATGTCACTAGTTCCTTGTCAACAGGTGCCTGGTCCAAATTCCCATGGTTAAGGTGCATTATTCCACGCCAATAGGTTTACAAGGGATGCCATCTAGAAATATGGGAAAGCATTCCTTGGGTTTCCCATCGAATTTTTTTTTTTTAAAGAAAACTTGGTATTATTTATGTCAGCTACTAGTCATATCTTAACACATTTGGTCTAAAATTGTAATTGTGCTAGAATAAGACTGAAAAAACTACTTGTAGCCACTGTGGATACATTTTTATTTGTTTCACAGAATTATTGTGTGCGTATCAAGAGGAATAATGTATATTTATTTCTCAAGATGTTTTCTGTAGAGAGATACAACAGGACTAACCACTGAGAACAATGAACTGAAGTTGTGACTTTAGGCTATGGAGCAACAAGAACAACTTCAAAATGGTATGATTGATTTCAAAGTCTTTTTAGTGTATATTTCCAAGATTCTTGTACTGCATATTCTTGTACTGCATCAAGGACCCCTTATGAAAGTAACATGAAAAATAACAACAAAATTTTTCTTTATTACTTGGAGTTATGGTTATTAAGAGATTAAACTAATCATTTAAAGATTTGATGGCAGACATAATAATTATATTTTATATAAACATCCCTTGATGCAAGTTTCTAGTAAAGGTTACAGCCACAAGTATGCATGTCAAATGTAGCCATTGTTGCAAAGTCATTGGGTTGGTGATCAGATAAAGTTGTGTCTACCACTGCTTGCATTGAGTGGGGTCCCAGCTAGTCAAAGGTGAAGAAACTCTAGTTTACTACATATCCAGACTATATCTATTTTTTTAAGAAACTCTAGAAACTCTAGTTTACTATGTGCATGTGTATATACTTGATATCACATATATATTATGTTTATAGTCAAACACACATATCTCTGCTAATATAATTACATATATTAAGATGCCTTTGATATGTAGCAACTATGTAAAATTACCTTGTTCCTTACTCATCAACCAATCTAACACTTGTACGGAATCAATTAGGCATGTGATGGAAATACTACATCCTTTCCATAATATATGACTAGATTCTATACTTGGTTAGCTTATTCCAACTATAACATGGAAGATTGGCCCCAACTATAACATGAAAGGAGGTAATACAATCCCTATCTGAGATAGGTACCTCCAAGTCCCAACTATGGGAATCCAAATCATAGTTATATAAATACTCGAAAGGGTATGAGTATGGGAATCGAACCCATGTTGTACACCATATTACAATCTATAGTCAAAAATGGTTTTCACATATAATATAGCTTACTACAATATATGTTCTAATTTATCCTATTGGGTTATGTATTTGTTGTATGAGTATGGGAAGAAAAGCAAATAGACATGACACACATATGGAATGGGCTATAAAAGGTGAAAAAAATACCTATATCTTATAGTTAATAGTGGAAATCAATGACCCTATCTAAGCTTAGCGTAAATGGAATTCAAGTGTTTCATCATTATTTGGTGGAGTGCTTACTATTACATGTGTAATTATGGTCTATGATGCTAAGGTAATCTATCTTTATTATGGTTACATAATTAACCTTTTTATCTCATTTCCATTCTATGTTTAGGTGTAAAGTATAGGCCACTACTTGAAGTAAGATCTTGATTACCATATGTTGTTATATATGAATAACCAACCACCTTGTATCGTAGTATGTATATTTCCTTCCATTATTTATCTTGTATTATCCATATTCATTGGTAAATCAGCTCACAACTACTCATGTAGGGATATATTGGTATAAATAAGAAATCCCATTGAATCTAAGAGAGCTTGGTTTTACTCTATCTATACTTGACAGATTTTCCCTAATAAAGTGTAGTAGTTAACCAATGAGATTTACAATTGAATAAGGGAAAGTGAACTACATAATATATTATAAATGGTATTACTTGTTAACACAAAAAATTTCTCAACTATATCTACATAGCCTAAACTACATACATACATCATTTTCCTACCATTTTTCCTTATTTTGCAGCTCCACGCCTATGTTTTTCCCTTATTCTCTCTCAAAAAGCTCAAAAACACCAAAAAGGGCCTAAAAACCCTCAAAATGGCTTAAAACCCCCGAAAAAGAACTAAAACACAAAAAAGGGGATAAAAACCCTAAATAGGGTTTAAAACCCTAAAAGAGAGAAAAGGCCAAAAAACATTATAAAAATAGGGTGGAGGTCCCCATAAACAAGATTCTTATCCTTTTTTCATTATTCTATTGCCGTGAGTACGTTGAGATGCCATCATTCTCAAATACTCACACCACATAGCCATCATTTCATTGCCACACCATCTCCCATCTCGTATGTTGAGGCATCCTCCATACCATCTAGCCTATGGAGAGGCGGCCCATATCCAAGATTAGGGCACAGTGGCCCATTTTCAGAAGAAGGGTATAATTTTCTTGCTTTTTATTTTATTTTTAGTGTAGATGTCTTTATTTTTTTATTTTATGTTACTAATATCATTTGTTTACTGTAGCTCCATTTTCATGAACTCTAGGGCATTCTGTCTCATTGACTGAAGGGAGGTGTTTTTTAACGTAGCAAGGGTGAAAACCCCTCTACAGTTTTGGTGACCATACTGGTTGATCCCCAAGGATCCCTTGTTTTGCAGGTGTTTATTTTGTTTTTTCTCATAGTCATCACTAGTCATACCGTCATGTGGCCGATCCGAGCTTGTATGGCACCAATGTCTATCCCTGTTGGCCCCTGCTGACTTAGTTTTTAAAAAATTTCCAGTTCCATCCCAAGTTGTAGCTTTCGGGCCTGAACCTGCAACCCAGTCACATCTTTCAAGCTAAAAATCATGACCCAAGTCATAGCCTTTTCCCCAAAAAGCATGACTTACCTCCCAGGGCAAAGTCACGCCTATTTTTTGCAATCTGAGAGACCCAATCTCTTATGTTTGGATTGTTTGTATGACCTAGTTGCAGGTGTCGACCTGTTAAGTGCAACCTATTTTTTTCTGAACCCAGTCGCCTCTGTTTTTCCTATTTGAGTGACCCAGTTGCAACTGCCAGTCTGATTAAATGTGACCTATCTATTTTTTAGTTGATTTCTGTAATTTACATTCTGTATTTACAAGTTGGAAATTAACACACTTATTTATCCCCTCCTCCTCTAGTCGCTCATCACCCTCTGGGGTCTTCTGAGATACAACAGGGGGTTGAGTAATTTTAGTAATAGGAATCCACTTTACTATTCTTATATTCAATTAAAAACAAGTGACTTTGGAGGCTATGGGGAGTGGAGACCGTTGGGGGTCTCACGGCATTCGCATCCTCCTTGTTGAGCATTGGCCACTTGGGGTTTGACCTGTGGATCTACGGGTGGACCTGTTTTCACTTTGTTGAGAGCCTAGAACTCCCTATTTGATTTGAAGGATACGAAGTTGGGGTAGTCACACTACTGGTTTGCAAGCATCATAGTCAGTCATATATCTTTAGACCCTTGTATGTCTTGCACTTTGTTCTGATTTTCTTTTACCTTTGAAACCTGCTTTGGTACATCCCTTTGCTTGTTTATTGCAGGAAATCCATTATTATGTATCTATTTCACATTTGAAAGTAAAATTAATAGTTTCATACACAAGTGCACACATAATCACACCAAATAATCAACCAAATTCGGTTCATGACCTCGATCGAAACCTTAAAAGTAACCAAATTTACTTAATAACATTCGGTTTGGGACATAAGTCTCATCTGCAACAATTGTTGGAAGTACTTGGTCTTTTCTCAAAAAATCATTTTGAGGAGTAGTATAAGAACCCCAAAGTATCTAGTGAATGAGAGGACCTGCGAAGCAAAATGGGAAACAACCCCATCTGGATTGACTAGATACCCACCCATGAGGAAAAAATAAAAGCGTTGCCTTCAGGAAGTATTGGTGGTCGAGTGACTTCTTTTGAGCCAATAGGAATCCTATTTAAACCAGGGTCAAAATTCATTACCTATTACTACTACATCCATCATTGCTTCACCACGGTATTCCCCTCGACTTAGGGGACACTCCCCTCAGTTTGGTTCCTTATACCATCACCATCGGAACTCTGTTCGACAACCCTCCTCACCTTCATAAGGCCACAAAACCTATGATTCTTATTTGAACTCCTACCACTATGAACCGACTATGGTCATTGCACCGTCTAGCCCCATGGCTAGCACAATTCTCAATCCCTTCTCTGGAGGGATAGTTGGCAATGGACCCATGTCCCTACCTCCCATCAGCATGAGTATCCCCACCAGTGGTACCCACTAGTAGCATCCCCATAGTACCTACCATAATCCCTACCATATCATTGTACATTCTTGGGGGCATTGGCCCCTCTGCCACCATTTCGACCATCCCTGTCATGGGAGGTCAACCTCACATACCCCTAGCCATGCATGGGCATCATGTTCCCACAAACTCCGGTGCCAACTTTGGGTCTAACCTACAATTTATGGCTCATCTTAACTTGCTAGATATGGTTAGGAAAACAAATTACCCCATCAGTCATCAACCTCATTCGCCTCCCATGCTGACCAAAATTCCTTCAGACATCCCCAATTTTGAAGGAAAGACAAGAGAGGACCCCCAAAACTATATCATGTCCTTTCACCTATGGCGTTCCTCAAACATCATTGTGGATGAATCTATTAGACTGAGGCTATTACATCCCACACTTATGGGTGATGCTGCAAAATGGTACAATGAACTGCCCCCTGCCTCCTATCCTGATTTTCACTCACTTGCCTCCATGTTCCTCCAGTACTTTCAGATACCCATCTGATACAATGAGGGGGTGGAAATACTTCTATCCTATTGGCAAAATACAGCCACCCACATCATGAACCACATTCATAAGTGGCGGTGGTGACGTAGCCTATGCAAGATCCAACTAGATGACAGGATCTTCCTCGATTGGTTTCTAAAGACCTTACTCCCACCCATAGCCAAGGACGTCACCTCCGAGCAACCTCAAACTGAAGAGGATTCCATCTTAAAGGCCCAATAGTTCGACTTAATCTATTCCTAGTCTGGATATTTATATACCATCATACCCAATGCTCCCCATGTCGGCACCTCTCGTCATGATACGTCAAGGGTATCCCATGCTGTGGATGGTGTCATCGGCTCTGTCACACAACCCTCTCAGTACTATGTGGCACCCCCTGTGATGTCACCGCACCCATGCAACACCAATAATGTTGCACAACCAAACCAGATCCCTGATTACTCACAGATGGTGGCCCAGTCCAGAGCCACCTCCTCGTATGCACATCCCATGCCAAATGAGCATGCCCATGGGCCAACTTGGATGTCACAGCCATATTTAGGATAAATGGTTGGATTTGAAGCTCCCCCAACTTCTCCGGTCCATTACGCAACACCATTGCAACAAGCGTCGTCTCCCGCCCCATCCCCTCTGGTTTCCATAGGACAGTTTTTTCTCAGCAAAACCTTCCCAACCAACCCGCCCCTAACAACTAACAAGGGAAGGGTAAGAAAAAACAAGGGAGAAATCGAGGTAACAATCAGCCACAAGGAGGCGACCAACAACCTAAACCCCCAACCAAAACTACGCCAACCCACCGGAAGAGAACCCCCAAGAGCCTGATCGAGAGGGAAATAACCCACAGTTATGGACTAATCATCAGTGTGCCCTGTGTAACACCTTCAGTCACTATACCCATCTATTCCCTCACATGGATTGTGCTCGCTAGTCTCTCCAAAATGAGGCTCACCAGGGTGCCAATGTCACGTCCTAGGCTTAGCCCAACCCAACACCACCAGTTCCTCCACCTATGGTGCTCCAAAATCCATTACCACTCCAAGGACTGGTTGCCACCACACCCTTGCCCCACCTGATCCCGCAGCCCCCGCCATAGCTCCACCTACAGATACTAGTGTCCATCACCTGATGACACTTTCAATCGAAGAAGTCAACCTCTAGACCAAGTGGAAACAGTATGAATCTGCCATGAGAACCACTGACCCATCAGCGACTTCTACTTCCAACACTTCTAGCATGCCCCTCCACTTGCCTACACCCCCCATTGATGGGGAAGCCATAGGTCCACATTTTTCTATATGACGTATCACCAACAACATGATTTCCCAAGCTGCCCTAAATTATAGCATCGTTAACGACTTGGCCTAGTCACCTATGGCCATGTCCTCTCTAGAGGTGCTTAAAACTTTCTCGACATAGAAAAAAGCATTTTTATCCACATTAGGTGTCGTGGATCCCTCCGATTCCAGGTTGATCATGTTTGATCTGGACCAAGGAGAACCAATAATTCCATCCACCATGGCCTTCCATATTTTGGTTTCAATTCAGAATTTGGTTGTACACCGATGTATAGTTGATGAAGGGGCATTGACCTGTGTTATGTCAACTTTTGTCTGTAATAAACTAGGGTCTTCGACCCTCCAACCGTCCACTACCACCCTTCGCGCCTACGATGGTCGTTCTATGAAGGTTGAGGATATTCTCCCAAATGTTCTGATCTACTTAGCCAATAAAACAGTTTTGATTGACATCAAGGTTATGAACACCCAACTTGATTATAACCTCCTCCTTGGACATAGCTACATGTATGCCATGAGATCCATGGCATCCACTATCTTTCGATTCCTCATGTTCGCTCATGATGGAAAGATCGTGATGGTCGATCAACTAACTTAATATGATCCACAATGACCGGCCACACCGAAACATGTCATCCTGACCATTTATACTACCATCAATAGCGTATCCATCCTGTCCTTATCTGCTATAGGACTGGGATTGTTTTCCAAAGCACCTATGGCGGACACCTTTCCATCTCTGTCACCTCCAACTGTACTGACTAACACAATCGATTTGTGTACTATTTCATCTAGTACCATCCTGAACCCACCATAAAATTATTCACAACACCAACCTATATCACCCAAGAATTATTGGGGTTCTTTACCAATCCACATGATTCCCTTCTTGTTCCCACCTTCCGGCATCATGAGTAAGCATTTTATGGCTACTCTAAATTTACCAAATTTTACGTTGGGGATTCTGTGGTACCTTGAACCACCTACCCCACCTCCAATTCCTCCAATTGTGTTGACTCCCATCCAACCAATCATGGTAGAGTCATGCCCTCCTCTGGGCCCATCAAACACACCTTTCTCCCCCAAACCCACCCCTCCTATCCCAAAGAAGACTGGGGGAAGGGCCTCTAAAGTAGAATCTGAGCCTCGGCCAACTCCACCTTACACTTTTTGTGATTTCCATAGACATGCAACCAAAAAATTCCTAGAGATACCTATCATGTGCACACACATAGACGCTATGGATACAGGTGACGGCATTCTAGTAGTCACCATCTCAACTCCTCCAACATCCAAGAATAAGTCTTTAAGGACCAACCATTCATGCATGATTTGCGGTTTATACGGCCATTATTCGCACCATTTCCCTTACTTGACTGAGTATCGATCTGTCCTTCACAATATTTGGAAGAACTCTCATGCGTCTAAGATCACTTTCATCGAGGAGATTCACCCTCTCATTTCCTCCTCAAACATTGCAACCATTTACATGATTTCCAGCTCCACCGACCCTTTCGTCTCCACAACCATAGATGATCCCTCTGATCTATCCAACCGTTGTTTCAGCAATGATGAGGAGTTCCTTGGAGCCTTGGCATCTCCTGAATACCTGTGGGATGATATGCACTATCGCTCATTCTTTATCCCTGGGGAACTATTGTCAACATCAGATCAATATTAAGTTAAATCCAAGGACTTCATCCATGGTAAGGTGGATTGGTTCAAAAACCCCGTCCCGACTCTCGACACCTTTGAAGAGAGCAACATGGCCAACATTTCACCCACTATTAAGGTCAATATCTCAACCAACCTGGAGGTTGTTGAAGAAATCACACTCGGGGAATCATGCTCCCCTGAGGAAGTTGCTTCTTACAAAGCACTTTTTTAGGAGTTCCGTGACACCTTTGCTTGGTCCTATATCGAGATGGCTGGGTCTGATCCATCCATCGTGGAAAATCACATTGATACATCACCTGATGTGGAACCTGTGCATTAGAAACAAAGACCCATTCACCCTTCAAAAGCTACCGCAGTAAAAGCCAAGATTAAAAAGCTGCACACATCAGAATTTATATACCCCATCAGGTATACCACTTGGGTTTCTAATCCTATTCCTGTGAATAAAAAACAAGGTACTATCCGTGTCTGTACTAATTTTCACGATTTGAATTTGGCATGTACCAAGGACAACTTCCCTACTCCTTTCATTAACCAAATCATTAATTCCTATGTCGGACATGAGGTCTTTTCCTTCATGGATGGTTTCTCTGGATATAACCAAATTCCAATCCGAAAAGAATACCGGTACAAGACTGCATTCAAAACCCCCTGGGGAACATTTGCATATCAAGTGATTCCCTTTGGCCTTAAAAATGCTGGAGCCACTTTTCAGCAAGCCATGACATACTTCTTCCATGACCTTGTCCACATCATATTGGTCTACCTGTACGACCTCATCGCTCGCTCACGGAAGCATTCACAACACTTAAACAACTTATGACAAGTCTTCCTATGATGTAGCAAGTACAAAATACACTTGAAACCTCTCAAGTGTGTTTTTTGTGTCCCAGCTAGTTGTCTGCTTGGGTATTGTTGGAAAAAACCCACCAACAAAACCTCGTCAATAGGGGTTCTCACTATGTCGACGCCCAACCAGCGCAATCTCCTTAAGCACCGGCCCAGACAGGTTTTACCCTGCCTAGTAACATACGCAGAGCGGACGAAGTCTCACCTGAGATGTTCAGGGAGAGCTGTCGGAACCAATTTTCCGGTAGTAAGGAGGGAGGATATGGGATCTGATGGGGAAACAACATAACTCTCAGATATAGAACTAGACATTTATCATTAATTCATATTCACAACTACGGATTGCATCATGTATTTGTCACAGCAGTGTTAGCACAGCAACATCATTTATAAAACGACTTAACTCATAATGCAACATAAATGTGATAGAATAGAAACAGATCGCAACAACATCAGTAAATCATAACAGAAATGGAACAGATCACAACATCATCAATAAAACATAACCGAAAGACAACAGAGTAGATCGCAGCATCATCATAATAGATTCAACACATTTCTCATTGATATCGCAGCAGAGAAAACAGTAAGACAAAAGACAATAATTATGCAATAACCATCATGTCATATTAATCCTGGAAAATAGATCCAAAACAGATAATTCTTCTCCACGGTAGGAGACCAATCACATCCCAAAACTCAGATAGATCATAGATAAAATAGATGAATCTCTCCTGTCTAGGTCTCTCTTACAATTACAAAAAAGCTCTATATATAGGCTTCCACCTTTACACCGAAGGTCCACTTCTAATTAAATTTTAACCACTAATGACCTATGGAAACAAAACTTGGTCAAATAATATATTAAATATTCAAAAATGGTTATCTTTCCTCCCATCACGTTGATCTGGCCTTGTGTAGTGTCGCGTGAGCTTGCGCAGCTGCCGCAACACTGCGCAACTCACTTACCAAAACCCCTACCAATAGGCCCCCAACACAGTCTTGTGGCTCATCCTCGAGCCACATTAGGTTGACAGGGTATACGCCGATGTCCTAGCCTTGAAATGTTCAAACTGCTGCGAGATCTCTTGAACCTGTAGCTGGAATTTTTTGGCAGCGCTTTGATAGTTGGTCAACACTTACTGAATGAGGTGCTCTTCCCTAGCCTTGCCATCGACCATCTACCGATTCTCTTGCACCACCTACAGCATTGTGACTGCTTTACCATCCAACTTCCCACCAAATTACTAAAATTCATCGAGCTGAGCACGATGCTTTTGGTGGCATTCTTGTGCATGGGAAGCGCTCTGCTGTAGGTTTTTCAATTCCTCAGCCCATGTGATCTGCACCATCAGTGGTATTGCCCGTAGTGACGTCTTTAGTGTCATCAGTTGCCCTTCAGCTTCTTGCACTTGCATGATCAGTTGGTCGAGCTGCTCATCTTGGACAATGCTTTGCCAAAATTGTGTTGTCTCCTCCATGATGGTCTTGGCCTCTTGCTCCATGGTTTCGAACTGGGTCGGGATTTCTTCTATAGAAGCCTTTCATTCAGCAACCTACTCCAGTGGCGTCATTGATTGGACCAAGGAATTGAGCATCAAATTGGTGTCCTAGAGTCGGACAATAGTTTCCCCCAGTCACTTGGCCTTATCGACTGGGGTGAGCTCAGTCGTGCTCTCAAAAAAATGCTGACAAGCCTCAGTAATAGTTTGTTCGACCTCACTGCATCTGGTGCATAGCTACACTTGTTCAACAATAAGGCAGTCTTGCACCTTCTTCAGCTCAGTGATTTCCTTGGTAGCCTTGCGCTTTAGCTCATCCTACACCGCCTTCAATGCATTAATCTCTCTTACTTTCTCTTCCACTAGCTACACCGTTACCTGATGTAGCTCCTTCGCTTCCTTCTGCAGCTTTTCG
Organism: Pseudotsuga menziesii; assembly: GCA_001517045.1. Lineage (NCBI taxonomy): Eukaryota > Viridiplantae > Streptophyta > Pinopsida > Pinales > Pinaceae > Pseudotsuga > Pseudotsuga menziesii. Next base: position 264,488 of record LPNX010526794.1, on the reverse strand, counting down.
ACTGCGCTCTATGACTGTATGTATCCATTAGTTAGCTCCTTTTGTCGATCTGCCAATTCCAAGGTAGCAACATGTTGTAGCTCCACCAACTCCTGAGTAGATAACTTGTTCAAATCCAAGGCAACGCTCTAGATCAGCCGCAGCAACTGGTGTACTTCCTCATTCCCCACGTCGATCGTTGTCAGGGGAACTTGAACGTTCCTAGCCTGGGCCTCGGTGCTGATCTACGGGACTTCCTACATCACATGTCTCATGGATTCCTACCGAGAAACAATATAAAAAATGGAATTCAATATATCTCTTACCACACCAAATTATTCATGGTTGGACTCTCGAATCTCCTGCATCACAGCCTCAGAGTAGTCAGTGACCACTTTGATGAGCCGCTGCAGTTGGTCCTCCATCCCTGACTTGATACCACTACCTACATCATATTCTTGGCACCATTTGGTGCAAGTCTCCTCCCGCATGAGCTGTGCTTTGGCCTCCGTGTCTATTGAAAACTCATTGTCAGATTCATGGACACTCAGCTCCTTCTAGGAAGTCTCTTTTGGGGCATCAGGTGATGGCTTCTTAGAGAGTTCCTCTTGACTCACAAGGTTGCGCCATTGTTCTGACCACTCTTGAACAATAGCATCCAATTCTTCCTTCGTGACTTTCTAAGCCAGAGGTAGCCACTACATGTTGGGATCCTGTCGTGCCTAAACGTAGAAGGAATGCGGCATGATAGCGAACTGACTGAGCCACTGATACTTGGATGCTGCGTAGTTAGATAAGCATGGGAATTTTATAGTGGCGGCTTGCAGTGCATCCCAATAGACCCAAAAATGGATCGCACAGCCTATTTGTTGACTGGGCTCCTCAACCCACCACAAATTTTGATAGTGTGCACCTCAGCACAACTTCACCGCATCGACTGCCATTAGCTGATAATATTTAGGTTCCATCCACGTGACAAGTGAAATAAGAATTAAGAGCCAACTATATGAAAATGGTCACCCAGCATGAGTAGCTAGAGCATCGTCAAGCAACTGGTAAAGCAAAAACAAAGACCAGTTTATCTGTACTCCTTTGGCGCATTTCTGGGCGCATGTGACGACACCCGAGTTACACTGAATTGGTCAATTTCCCCGAACAACCTTGCTCACCAAAATATGTGCCCCGATCTGCACCACTTCCGAGTTGATGCTATCAATATGATAAGCACGTTCGTCATGCTGTAAGCCAAAGCTCTCCTTCAACTGCTTGGCAAGCTTTTTCTTGGTATCCCTCCTATGGATATACTTCACCAGATCTTCCTCGGCCTTTGGCAAGCCCGTAATGCTTGCAATTAAGTCTACCGTGAAGGGAATGGGTTCGTTCAACCAAAGAATCCCACCATGAAAATAGGCCAAATTTTTTTTAACACACACATGGGCTTCATTCACTTGCCCAAAATGAGGCATATTGATGAGCCCCAATAATCCAGAGTTGTCCAACCTGCTCTCCCATGTTTGAGGAATTCACCGAATCGGTGCACCAGGCTTCATCGAAATTAACTCATAAGACTCATCTCAGACATCTTTAAGCAGTAGAAATTCATGGTCCTCAAAATTAAACCTGATCAAGGAAGGGATGATATCGACCGAGCATGTCATCCCTTTTGGCAATGGTTTAAATTTTAGTGGATACTTCTGATTCTTTGTAGGTTGTCTCAGCTTCGCTCCTGAATGTGTAGGAGTGACATATCCCAATATATCATGAACAGAGATGCCCCTGGGTGCCATAGACTCTACATCTCCTGAGCTCGATGGCTCGGTTTGTGCGGCCCCTTCTCCTTGCACTCTAGCTCAAGTGCAGGTGTGCCTCTTCTACGGTGGCATGGTACTGGGCTTCTGAACATGTCGCTTTCTCTTGGGGATGGACGATGAGCCTACTGGCATGCTCATGACTTCTTCTTCAGTGGTCGTGGGATGAATAGTGGATTCTTTCTCATTGGAAATCTCAATGGCATCAGGGTCGCTCAGCATGCCTCACTCCCTAAACCTTACAATGCACCCGACGACATTACCCCTCGACTCTGCAACTCTCTAAAAGCTCACAACACAACTGCACAATTCGCACTCAGCTGAACACTCTTCTCAACTGAACAATGCCATCCTCCCATATCCCATGTTCTTTTTATAGGCATTTCCAAATTCAAACTCATCATTGCCAAATCTACGATCTCTATCATGACTAAATCCAGCAGTAATGACACCAAATCCGTTGGCAATCTTACCCTTCTAATGGTCGGATCAGCCATTAATGCATGTCACTTCAACAAGCACCACTAGCTAACTTTTTTAACTACCTGCATTTATTATTGATTTGACCAACCCACATCCCTACAACTATCATAAGTGGTCGTCCTTCCATGGTTACGAACTCTAACCTTGCACAGCCTCTTCCTCTAGGCTTGCCTTGCTGCTATCTAACAAATTATTTTTTTTCAGTGCCTTAAGCAGTGCACAGCTTTGGCCTCGTCCTATAGGGATTCAAGCGACTCCCATTGACAAGCTTCAGCAATACCGCACCATCGAAATGCTGCAACTGAACTGCACCTCCAAAAGTAATGGAATGAACAAGATACAGACCTAGCCAGTGCATCTGTAACTTACCTGGATGCTTCATGAACTTGCTCTCATATAACAGCACCAAATCTCCTTCTGCAAACTATTTTTTGTTAATGTCATGATTGTACCACACCTTCTATCGATCTTTCGTAACCCACTAGTAGAATCCCATGATAAAATGGTCTTCTTTAAGCTGGACCAACTACGCAATGCATTCTTCTAATGCCTCTGCATCATCCATGTTGGTCACTACAACGATGCGCAAACTGGGAACAATGTATTCCATGGGCATGATCGCCTCTTGCCCATATACCAGCTTAAATGGTGTCTATCCTATTAGTTTTTTACAAGTAGTGTGATAGTCCCATAGCACTACTGGGATTTTCAAGTCCCAATCATCATAATTAGCATTATATACCTTTGTCAATGTTGTTTCCAAAATTTTGTTGAATGCTTCGACAATCCCATTCTCTTGTGGATGGTATGGTGTGCTTTTCTTATGTTGTTGCACCTGTATTTCCTTAGTTAGTGCTCTCATAGTATGGTTGATAAAGTGACTTCCCTAGTCACTCATCAAGATCCTGAGACACCCAAACCGGGTACAATATTCTCAAATGTGAACTTCGTTGCTGTCGCAGTGGTACAATACACAACTGATGCGGCCTCTGCTCACCTGGTTAGATAGTCAGTTGTGGTAATGATGTATCACGCACTAGTCCTCTTCCTCGGTGGATTAATAGGACCCACAAAACCCACGACCCATTTATCAAAAGGTTGTAGAGTTACCTATGGCACAAGTGGCATCTCATCCTGCCGCAATTGTTTACCGACACGTTGGCAGATGTCACAACTCCTCACATATTTTGCAGCATCATTATGCAACGTAGGCCACCATAGCACAGTGTGTAGCACCTTTCACACAGTAGCCCTTCCTCCATAGTGACCTCCTGTGATTCCTGCATGTGCTTCTTCTAGAATGGGTCCCTACTCATGCAGCAAGATACACTGCTGCAAAATTTCATCTGGCCCAAGCTTATATAACTGCCCATTAATCAGCTATAAATCTAAAGCCTTTACTACCAACTGCTTCTTTTGTCTAGTCTACATGTCCTCTGGGGAAACACCAGTGGCCAAGAACTTAATGATGGGGGCATAGTGATCATCTACGATGGCGACACAAAATAGTTGCACATATAGAAATATGTCATCTATATTGGTAGGTTCTTCGTCAGTCTCAATGTGAGATAGGTGATCAGGACCAACATTCAATCGTCTTGGTTTCACAACTATTTCAAAGTCAAACTCTTGGAAAAGTAATAGCCACTGAACAATATCCCCCCCCCAACACAGGCTTATTGACCAAGTATTGTAATCCAAAATGATCGGTGAACATATTAAAATGTCTGCCCAACAAATAGTGCCTGAACTTTTGCAAGGCATAAACCATCGCCAATCCTTCTCTTTCAGTCATTGTGTAATTTCGTTCAGAAAATGAAAACTTTCTACTGGAATACACGATCAGGTGATCCAAGTCACCCCCTCCTGGTTGCATAAGCACAACCCCCAGAATGACAAAAGAGACATCGACATGCACGTGGAACTCCTTATCCCAATCTGGGAATACCAGTATGGGTGCGGAGGCCATCTTGGAATTTAGTGTGTCAAAACTTCCTCGACATTCTTGATTCCATTAAAATGTAGCATCTTTCTTTAGCAGCTTCTCCATAGGGGTAGTAATCACAGCGTATCCTTTGATAAACTTACGATAGTACCCTGTGTCCCCTAGCATTTCCCAAATCATATTCACATTCATCAACGGCGGAAAACTGAGGATTAGCGTGATCTTCTGTGGATCGACAAACAGACCTTCCTTACATACTATGTGCCTAAGTATCATTCTGAATGGCGCACAAAAAATGCATTTCTTAGAATTTAATGCAATCTAACACTGTCGACAGCATTCAAGCATCAATCGCAAGTTGTTGAGGTGGTCCCTGATTAGCATATAGATTGTCCAATCATCCATGTATACTTGCAGAAACTTTCAAATAAAGTCTTTAAACACACCGACAACTACCTGAGAAAATACTGCTGGTGCATTCTTCAGCCCAAAAGGCATAACTGTATATTGAAAACAACCCCATTCGGTGATAAATGTGGTCTTATGGTGATCCTCCTTTGCAATCCAAATCTTGTGGTACCCCAAAAAGCCATTTGCTCCTTCAAGTACCTCATCAGTAAAAGGAGTCGGGAATGGATCATGCATGCATGAATCATTCAACTTTCTTAGGTCAATGCAAATGCGAATATAGCTGGTCTTTTTATCCTGAACCACCATAGGGCTTATCCACTTGGATTCTTCTACATGCTCGATGATCCCAACATCCAGCATTCGGTCTATCTTAGCCTTCACACGGTCCTTGTATTGTGGATTCAGTTGATACAGCTTCTGGTGTATAGGTTTTGCATCTGGTTTCAACAATATTTTCATATCCCACAGGTCCCCTAATATCCCCTTCATTTCTGAGAACCGCGTCAGAAAAGGATCCTGGAATTCATGCAACAGGTCCATGATTTTAGCCATTGTCTCCTCATCCGAGTAGTCCTTGACATTAGCAAATTTTGGGTTCTCTTCTGAACCAATGTTGACTTTCCTGATCTTCAGCGGATGACTCAATGAATCCGTCGGTTTGTCTGGTGTTGCGACGTCATGACTTCCTTCTGACTCTGGAATATTAACATTCCGCAACTCGTCATTATCTTCAGGTTCCCCAGACAGGGTGTAGCATGTCATCATGGATTGTATTGAACAATGCACATGTGGATCAATGGGGTATGTGACAGGGACGACTTTCAACACTACGTCATAGATGATTTGTAATGCGTTATGTACCTCTGGGTTGGCATCCCGAAAACTAAACGTCTACTCAAAGAAAATGGGAAACTCCTCCCAAGTGGTTATAGTTCTGTGCAATTCTGCCGCTACATACCAAGATCTTGGCATCTCATCCAGAGTGTGAAAAAAATCATGGACCCACTCATCTTTGGGTCACGATGCCCATAAGGCCTGACATTCCATCAAGTGATCGGTGGGGTCATTCCATCCATCGTATCTCCCATCATGATAGATCTATGAATCCCTGAAGTGCACCATCATCAATCTTTGACACTATCCCCAGTCATGGATCGTCTTCTTGTGCGTTGCACACCAACAGGCCGGAGTAGCCTTCAGTGCTACATCTAGGGACAATACCCTTTGTGGTTCAAACACTTTCTCTTCAAATTTTGAAAAGAACTCTGATAATCCCGAAATTGCTTCATAAATTGGCAACTTGACAATCTCAGTTGCTACACGTCAAAGAGACTTTGTGATCAACCTAGATTTCCTAAACGACACCTCATGCAGCCTATTTTGACAATTTTCCAAAGCATCATCGGAATCGGAGGACGCAGAACTAGCACTGTGCCATCCAAGTCACCATAGACAGTCAGGTGAATATAATCTTTAGAGATATTATAGGCGTGATCCCAACTTCTGACGGATTCATCCCTCACAGGTTTAATATACCAACATCCCTCTTAAGGGTCCATAGGAGCAATGACCCTGACATCTTGGTTTTCAAATGTCATAACTCATTTTTTGAAATTGATAACCTCCATGCTAGCATTATCCCATCAAATCCCTAGTAGAGCAGGATAGGAACCTCCATCTTCAACCACTTCGATCACATCAAAGTCAGCATGCATTTTCATACCTTCAATGTTGACAACCAAGTTTGAGACGCAACCAATGGGCTGAACCTTTGCCTGATTTGCTAGTCGCAGCTGTACCGATGACCATCCCAGTGTCGGCTTCTCCATCAGCTGCCACGTTTGCTTGGTTAAAATGTTTACATATAATATGAGATCTAGAATAATAGAGTAAACCTCATAATCTCCAATCTAGATATTCATCCTCATCTCCTTACATGTCTTCCTCTTTTGTAAGGAGTTCACTGCATAATCCTTCAACTTCTTATCTTGGTGGTACAACAACTTTTCAAGCTCGACAAGGGCTGCGGGGTCCCTTTCCAACAACAAAAAAATCTCAAAGAACTGTTGCAAGGTACCATGTTGTTGTGATGGTCCTACCTCTACAGATGGATCAAAAGCAGATGGCATGTCAATAATCGATAACTTACCCGGATTTCTCCCGATTGCATGCTTTGCCTCAAAGAAAGTGTCCTTCTCTGTCATAATATCAAATGCTACATTTTTCTTTCCAGCGAGACAAACTTGCCGATGTGGTCCATCATCTCCAATTGTTGCACCAGTGCGAGTGACAATCCCTAGATCGACATCCTTTATTCGTGGTTCGGTGTGGATTGTTGCAATCATCGATCCTTGATTCAGGTTCTAAGATTGATTTAGTGGGGTTTTTTTATTCAATGGTTAATTTTGAGTATGTGGCAAGATTTGAGTCTGCGGTGGAATCTGATTCTGAGGTGGAATCTGATTTTGCATCGTCAGCTAGTTCTGTACTTGGAATATTGGCTGGTTCTGTGTCTGTGCATTTTGCAACAGAGGAATGTTTCCAGCCTGCCATTTTGCAATCACTTGAGGGAAATTTTTAACATTATGCTTGCTGTTTGCATATTATGTGCACTGTGCATGAGGAAACTCCCTCCGAGAGTGTCCAAATACTCCACAAGTATAACACTGGATTGATTCTCAACCTTGTCCTCCTCCTCTCCCTGTGAATCCTCTGTGGAATCCTCCTCGGATTTCACTTTGTTGAAACTAAGGCTGGGACATCTACTACTGCAGGGGTTTGGCTATTGCTGGACATAGTGTGTAGCTTAAACATATTGTGGCTAAGGTTTAACGAGTGGTACCTGATTATACTGTGGTTGTGGTGCAACCTGTGGTTGCGCTACAAACTACGGCTATGGTTGCGATGGGATAAAATGCATCTGGGGAAGAAATGTATACTGCACCTGCGTTGATGGTTTTACTATTTGTGACTGTGCTTGCATTATCTAGGGGTCCTCACCTTTCACAAAGTATGAATCATATGTCCTTTCCTGGAGTAAATCATAAGCTCGACAATTTTTATTGTCGTGTCCTATTGATCGACAAAATGTACAGTATAGACTCTCTGCCTTTGTAACCATTTTTTGCATGTAGTTGCAGTTCTCATGTCGATGCCCATAGACTTGACATATGCGGCACCATGGTACACCAGCGCAACTCAACGAGTTTGGAGCTACTAAATGTAGGTACTTTTGGAATGTCTGACATGTATCCTTGGTGTGTCCTCCCGCATGACACCGAGTTCACCAAAGTTGATCGTGGTCTTCCTTAGCCTTATTGATATCTTGTAGTTGGAGAATCAGATTCACCAACTGCGCTTGAATCTGATTCATCCTAACCATGGTTTCTCCTACCATCGAAGCCTCCAATTTCATCACAGTTTCCAGAGCCTTGCTTTGTGTTGCAATATTTTTCTCCATTAGTGGTTGTCTGATATGTGGGACAAGAGCGGTGATGAACCACTCCTTTTGTTGAACATCTCTCATCTAGAAGTTGACTCAAGCCATCAATGTTTTAAACCGTTGATAAAAGTCCAAAATTGTTTCAATGGGGAACTACTTGATTTCTTTCAACTTGGTAATGTACTGAGCCTCAGACTTCAGCTTCTTGAATTCTTCAAATAACTCCGTACAGATCTCATCCAATGTTTTCACTATACCTCCCTGAGGAAACTGCATGAATCTCATGTACCATTCTAGCGCACGGTCCCTAAGGGTGTTTTCCAATTGGATTTTCTTGACATCATCATCTACAGTCTTTCGGGCAATCTAGATTGCCTCACACAAGAACCAGTATTGCTCTGGGTCGTCGTTGTCGTTTCCATGAAATATTGGTAGCTTCATTTCGTCACCTGCCATTCTGGGCCTTCTTCCTCCGGCTAATATTCTATTACTAGACTGTTTCTGACACGTCGGGCAAGTCGATGTAGAATGCACGTTTCTTCCTGGTGGTGGAATAGTGTGCAAAGGTGTGGACACATTACTGCTAGGGTTCGATCATGTCTTCCTTCCAGGCGTAGCCCGGGCCTAGTCATCCTCGTTGTCCCTGAAAGGCCACTTTTTCCCAGGTGTTTGTTCCTCATGGAATCGCAATTCAATCGCAGTAGGACCTTCTCATGTCCTCTGCCTCTTCTCTAGAAAACTTGCTCCTCCCCTTGTACAACCACTTGTTTCCTTGGAGACCTTCATGTTCTCACCAGAACTCATGCCCATATACCCCTTACCTTTCCACGCATCTCCCCCCTTTCATCGTGGTGTCGACAACCTCCGCACATCAGAGTTCCACTACTATTGGTCCACTTTTAGAATACCTTTTTCGCAGACCAATTGTTTAATTGACAGCTACAGAGACATCAAGAATCTACCTCGTGGTACACTGAAGAACTCCATTTATGCTTCACTAAAACACTTATTAGTGTCAACTGCAACCTCAGTAGTGTATCCCTCCAGGATGCTTTCCAACCACACCTCAACAGCCTGTGATGCCTTATTTTCTATTTCTTTTAATTCCTAGATTAGCTCCCGAGTCCAGGATGTCGACTCTCCTCCTTGGAAGTTTGTCTTTTAAGAAGTGAAGTTTTCTAGCCACTCATACAAGACAACGGGAAAATCACAAAATAACCATTTGTGAGGATTTTCATGAATATGTGTGTCCAACCAATGGCTCATTGACAGCTTCATATTCTAATTTTCAGCTTCAGAAAATTCTCGCAATTTTAGATCAAACCACCTATCGATCTCCGGGCGAGTTGGATGCCAAAACATATCCTCATTTTAATCGCAACTTGGTCCCAGCAACGGAACCATTTGTTAGTGAAAACCTACCAACAAAACCTTGTCGACAGGGGTTCCTACTCTGTCAATGCCCAACCAGTGCAATGTCCCTGAGCACCAAATGACTATCTCCGTCCAGGTCTCTCCTACAATTACAAAACAAGCTCTATATATAGGCTTGTGCCTTTACATCGAAGGTCCACTTCTAACTAACTTATAACCACTAATGACCTATGGAAACAAAACTTGGTCAAATAATATATTAAATTTTCAAAAATGGTTATATTTCCACCCATCGCGCTGATATGGCCTTGCGCGATGTCACGTGAGCTTGCGCAGCTACCGCAACGCTGCAAAACTCACTTACCAAAACCCCTTGCCAACAGGTTCATCGTTTCTTTTAAATGGATTACAGCTGACCCTCTCAAAGTTCAAGCCATTCTCTATCTACCCTCACCATGGACTTTGTGCCAATTATAGAGTCTCCAAGGCTAGGCCAACTTCCTTTGTCGCTTCATACCAGAATATGCGACAAAAGTCCACAGTTTCTTACGCCTGCTTTGTACCATCATCCCATTTATTTTATGTTGATGTATTTGTAACTTAGGAATGTATTCACCTATGTATATTATGTCTTGTACCCCGATGTTTATTCCAGGATGTGTCTGTAATGTAATTGAGTCATGATGTCATGCCCCGATGTTCCGATTGAGTGAATCTATAATGTAAACAAGTCATGTCAAGTCATTGTGGGTAACCCTCCTATTTTCTAAGGGTTAAAGTCCCCACAGTTTCGGGGAACTAGGGTTATTAGACTCACCTAGTGAAGTCGGCCCTAGTAGGGTTTTAGTCATGTTGGGAATCAGTATAAATAGAGAGGTGACCTCTATTTATCACACACTCACTCACACTCAGTTGTAGCGCATAGCTGAGGAATAATAAGAAACTAGGGCTAGGAAGAAAGAGGTTACTGCTGTCAGGAGATCATCTTACTGTTTTGGGCTTTTCTGTTTGGTGTTGATTCTATCTCTGAGGAAGTTGCCGGGTTTTCTCCATTTATGGTTTCCCCGAGGAAAAACACTGTGTTCATTGTCTCTTGTGTTTGATTGATGTGCTTGTTATTCTCTCAAATAAAATATCCTAATAATGCTAGCTTAATGTTAAAAATCTAACATGGTATCTAAGTTAACCTGAGAAGAAGAAACTGTGCAGCTGCGGGAACTAGGGCTTCCTACTTTGTGGATATTCCTCCACATATTTTCAGAAAAAGAAGGTTGGATTAAATCTCCTCCTTAGGGCGCATCTTTCTATCGAAGCAGAATCCAATTCTGATGTTTTTCAGTTTTGGACCTGACACTACTACTGGAAATTAGGGCTTTTCACAGAAGTGGAATTTTTTAGTGAGCCCAGGCCTGGATTGATATCCTCCCTAAAATCGAAGTTAGGGATCAATTTCAAAGCATTTTGTTGGATAGAACTCCGGAAAAGAAAAACCCTAATCTGCTCCTCAACTAGCACTACAAGATTTTAGCTCCAAATCCAGATCTGACATCTTGACCTGGTAAGATCTAAATATTTTGTATTTCTATTTGAGGTTCTCAGTTAAGATGTCTCATCATACCAAACTTGATGAAAAGCTTGAGGGAGTTGATAACTTTCGAGTCTAGAAGTATAGGATCTCCTTGGTTCTAGAAGAGAATGAGTTGGACTCCTACATCAATGAGGAGGTTCCAGTTCCAGAGGGAGATGAGGCTAAGGCCTTACATAAGAAGAAGTTGGTTATGGCAAAGAGGACCATTGCTGATTCTACCAAGGATCACCTTATACCACAGGTGTCCTCCCTCAAGACACCTAAAGCTATGTTTGATGCCCTAACCAAATTGTTTTAAGGAAAGAACATAAACCAGAAGATGACCTTGAGGAACTAATTGAACAATGTGAAGATCCAGAATGTAGAAACCATCTAATCTTACTTCACAAGGGTTTCTCAGATCAAGGAACAATTGGAAGCAGTAGATGAAGAAGTGGAGAATGCAGAAATTATGATGACCACCTTGAATGGTCTCCCTAGGACATGGGACTCCTTCATTCAAGGGATCTATGCTAGGAAGAAGTTAGTCAAGTTCAGTAGACTGTGGGAAGAATGTTCTCAAGAAGAAGCTCGAATAGCAACTCGAGAAGAGAAGATGGGAAGTGAAGATCAATATCTCATAGTACAATCCAAGAAACCCAGATCCAACCATCACAGAAGTAAGTATTATAATCAAAGGAATAACTTCAGAAAGCCTAGAGATAAGTCTAAGTTTATTTGCTATACATGTGATGAGACGGGACACTTTGCTAGAGATTGTCCTAAGAACAAAAGTAGCTCTCACAAGAAGAAGGGAAACAAGAGAAGACATCATGCTCATGCTGCAGAGGATGATGAACCTTCATCAAAGAGAACCAGATATGAAGGTGAAGATTCTTCAAGTGAGGAATAATATGTTTTTATTTCCACTCTCATGGGAGACATTACTCATGGAAGAAATGATTGGATTATATACAGTGGTGCTTCCAAGCACATGACTTGATTCAAGGAATCCTTTGTGAAACTTTCAGAACATGAATCACCTCACAAGGTGAAACTAGGAGATGAATACCAGTATCCAATAAAAGGTAGTGGGGAATCCTCCTATAAGCTAGACTCTGGAAATTCTATGACAATGAAGGAAGTATTGTTTGTAACAGGACTCAAGAAGAACCTTCTCTCCATATCTATATTAGATGCAAAAGGAATGAGGGTTTCATTCATAGATGGTCAATTAATCATGTGGCCAAAAGGAAAGACTATTGATGATGCAATAGTGATTGGGGAACAAGAAGGAGGTTTGTACAAATTGAAGGGCCATCCAGAACAAGCCCTGGTCCATGACACAGTAGAGCCAAATGAACTTTGGCATAGAATACTTGCACATGTGCATTACAGAGCACTACCTATTGCAAGCAAAGTTGTTGAAGGTCTTCCATAAATACAAGCAAAACATGATGGGGTCTGCAAAGGATGTACGGAAGGAAAGAACACAAAGAAGACATTTCCAAGTAGCGAGAGCAAAGCAAAAGGAATCTTGGAAATCATCCACTTTGATGTATGCAATCCAATGTCATCAAGTTCACTAAGCGAGTATGTATACTATGTATACTTTGATGAATTTTCTAGGAAGACATGGATCTACTTCATGAAGTATTCAGCAAATTCAAGGAATTCAAAGCCTTGATCGAGAATCACACTAAAAAGAAGATTAAGACCTTTCGATCAGATTAATGGCAGAGAATTCATGTCAAATGAATTCAAAGAGTTATGCAAAGACTCAGGGATTAAGAGGGATTTGTCCACTCCTTATAATCCAAAACAGAATGGGATTGCATAATGGAAGAACAGAACTATCATGGAAGCCGCAAGAGCTATGCTTCATGATCAAGATCTTCCTATGCATATTTGGGCAGAAGCTGCCAGAACAGCTGTGTATGTACAAAACCGTACTCCACACAGAGTACTTGAGAACAAGACTCCTGAAGAATTCTTCTCCGGTAAGAAACCAGAAGTCAACCATCTCAGAATATTCGGTTGTCCTGTGTACATACACATTCCAAAAGAGAAGAGGACAAAATTAGATTCTTCAGGAAAGAAGGGTATATTTGTGGGATACTCTAAAAGCTCAAAGGCCTACAAAATCTATTTGCCAGGATACAAGAAGATTGACATCAGCAAGGATGTGACATTTGATGAAGACAACTTACAACAAATCCATAAAGAAACCTGCTGAAGAACTTTAAGAAGCAGAAGCACCCAGAATTCATGATACAACCACAAACGAAGAAACTCAAAAAAAAAGATCGATAATTTGAAGAACCACAAATACCTATAGATCCACCTCTGGAGAAGAATACTCATAAGAGGAAACCTGCTTGGGTAGGTGAAATTATCCAAGGTGTAGAAAGATATGGGGCTCCAGAAGAGAATCACAGAGAAAAAAAGAGGACCAGATCCTGCTCCGGGTATGTAGCATTACTATGTGATTTCATCGATAAAGAACCTTCCAATTATGAAGAATCAGCAGAACGAAAAGAATGGAAGGATGCTACGATCAAAGAGTATCAATCGATCATGAAGAATGATGTTTGGGATGTTGTCCCAAGACCAGAAGGGAAGTCAATTGTAAATTCCAAATGGATTTACAAGATCAAGCATGCTGCAGACAGTAGCATTGAAAAATATAAGGAAAGATTTGTGGCTCGTGGTTTCTCCCAGAAAGAAGGAATAGATTATGAAGAAACCTTTGCACCTGTAGCCAGATACACTTCCATCAAATCAATACTTGCCTTGGCTATAGTAATGAAATGGAAGATACACAAAATGGATGTCAAGAATGCTTTCTTGAATGGTGTAGTGGAAGAGGAAGTGTATGTAGAAAAACCACTCGGTTTTGAGACACATGACAGGGAGTCTCATGTGTGCAGATTGAAGAAATCCTTGTATGATTTGAAACAGGCACCCAGGACATGGTACGGAAGAATTGACAGCTTTCTATCCAATTTGGGCTTTACCAAGAGTAAAGCAGATTCCAACCTTTACTACAAGGTTGAATATGGCAACCCAATGATGCTTCTACTATATGTAGATGATCTGTTTGTAATAGGTATGGATGGGTTGATTGCTAATACAAACAGAAATCTTGTTGCTGAATTTGAAATAAAGGACTTGGGTATGATGCATTATTTTTTAGGCATGGAGGTGTGGCAGAATACAGATGGAATCTCCCTCGAAAAAGGGAAGTATGTAGTAGAGATCCTGAATAGGTTTGGGATAATGGACTGCAAGGCTATGGCCACACCTATGGCATCGATATGGCATCGAACTTGAATATATTGAGTGATGCTTCATCAGAGTCAGTTGATGCTACGATGTATCATCAGATGATTGGATCCTTGATGTACCTGATGAACATGAGACCATACATCTGCTTTGCTGTGAACACCTTGAGCCAATTCTTGACAGATCAGAGAAATGTTCACTTGATTGCTGCAAAGCATATTCTGAGTTACCTGAGGGGTACAGTTGATTATGGGCTCAAGTATGAGTCAAATCAGAAGATTAACCTAGAGGGTTATGTTGATTCATATTGGGCATGCAGTGTCATCGATAGGAAGAGCACTTCAGGGTGTTTCTTCAGTATGGGATCAGGTGTGATCTCTTGGTTTAGCAGGAAGCAATCCTATGTGGCACTGATTACAGCTGAAGTAGAGTATGTCATAGATTGTTTAGCTAGTTGTGAGGTAGTATGGCTAAGGAAGCTATAGTTTGATTTATTTGATCTTCAGTTGGATGCTACTTGTATATATTGTGACAACTAGAGTTGTGTGAAGTTTTCAAAGAACACGGTGTTCCATGACAAGTTGAAGTATATCGAGATCAAGTATCACTATATCAGGGATATGGTGCAGAGGGGAGCAGTGAAGCTCTAGTATGTTGCAATGGGTGATCAGATAGATGATGTGTTGACGAAGCCATTGGCTAGGGTGAAGTTTGAGTACTTCAGGGAGAAGATTGGTGTTCTCCAAATCGAGGTTCCCTCCAAAGGGAAGTGATGAGTCCGTGAGCCATTCTGACATGGGAGAGGATTAAGTTCCTTCCATGGTCAGATGTAAGGGCTGAGCCATTCTGTCATGGTGAGAGGATTTAGGTTCCTTCCATGTCAGATGTGAGTGCTATGCCTTTCTGACAAGATGGGGTTGGATGTAAGTGTAGATCCATTTTGATGCAATGTGCTTGCACATGATCAGATATAAGTGCTGAGCCATTCTGGTGCGATGTGCTTACACATGGTCAGATGTGAGTGCTGGGCCTTTCTGACAAGATGAGGTCAGATGTGAGTGCTGGGCATGCCTTTCTGACAAGATGAGATCATATGTAAGAGCTAGGCGGGCCATTCTGACTTAAGTGTCATATATAAGCACTGATGAAGAACTACATGAAGGGTAGACCTATAGGGCTGAATCTGTAGAACTTCCTATGACGAGAAGAATCGAGATAGCACCATTCTGAAATAGCATGTGATGATGATCCAAATTTGATAATGATCCAGATCAAGTGATGATCTAGATGTGATGATGATCCAGACTTGATGACGATCCAGATAAAGTGATGATCCAAATGTGATGATGATCTAGCAATGATGATCCAGTATTCGTGATGATGCAGATTCTGTGATGAAGAAGACTTAAAGAAGAAGATGACATAGAAGATGACTTGAAGATGAAGAAGACTCAAAGACGAAGAAGAAGACTTGAATACTAAGAAGACTTCAAGATGAAGATAACGAGATGACCCAGTCAATACAGAGAAGAAGACCAGTGCTGAAAATTGTGTCGAAAGAATACCTTCCTAGTTAAGAGGGTGTGTTGATGTATTTGTAACTTCGGAATGTATTCACCTATGTATCTTATGTCTTGTACCCCAATGTTTATTCCAGGATGTGTCTATAATGTGATTGAGTCATGATGTCATGCCTCGATGTTCCAATCAGGAGAATATATGATGTAAACAAGTCATGTCAAGTCATTGTGGGTAACCCTCCTATTGCCTAAGGGTTAAATTCCTCGCAGTTCCAGGGAACTAGGGTTATTAGACTCACCTAGTGAAGTCGGCCCTAGTAGGGTTTTAGTCATGTCAGGAATCAGTATAAATAGAGAGGTGACCTCTCTATTTATCACACACTCACTCACACTCAGTTGTAGTGCATAGCTAAGGAAGAAGAAGACACTGGGGCTAAGAAGAAAGAGGTTACTGCTGTCAGGAGATCATCTTACTTTTTTGGGATTTTCTATTTGGTGTTTATTCTATCTCTGAGGAAGTTGCGAGGTTTTCTCCATTTATGGTTTCCCCGAGGAAAAACACTGTGTTCATTGTCTCTTGTGTTTGATTGATGTGCTTGTTATTCTCTCAGTTGAAAGATCCTAATAATGCTAGCTTAATGTTAAAAATATAACATTTGAGATCAGCATGCCTAAGATGATTTTGATGCATTAAAAAAATATCTGGCTTCTGCCCCGTTGTTGTCTCACCTGACGTCACCAAGGACTTCATCCTCTATGTTTTGGCATCCAAAAATTCCATCGATGGATTTTTTGTCTAGGAGGACAATTCTCCTCAAGAGAATGTGATTTACTATGTTAGTCAAAATCTAACTGGTCCCCCTTTATGATATTTGACTAAAGAAAAAATGGCCCTTGTCGTCGTATTCTTGGTCCAAAGCTACGCCATTACATCCTTGAAAACCACTGAGAGTCATGGCTGATTCCAACCCTATGCAGTACTTCTTGAGCCACTGCCTCCTACAAGGTCATGCGACCAAGTATATTGTCGTCCTTCAAGAGTTTGACTTGGAATTCATCACCCCCATGATCACCAAATATTTGGCACTAGATGCACTGATGACAGACCTTCCTCCATTGTCTGCATCGCCACCAATTACGGTGAACCTTCCTGACGAATTCTTATTTTTCATTTCCATAAAATATCCATGGTAGGGGACATTCTCATATACCTACGCACCCAGAAATTCAAGGCTCACCTAAGTTGCGAAGATAGAAGGCACATCCAACACCAAGCTACTTGTCATCTCCTCATTCTGGATTTTTTGTAACATCGGGGTGTCGATACCATGTTACTTCATTGCCTCACCCATGATGAGGTTGAAAAAGTTCTTAATGACTATCAGAGTGGAGCTTGCGTTGGCCACCTCTCTGGTATGGTGACTACCCAAAAGATTCTATGTGCTAGCTATTTTTGGCCTACCATTTTCACTGATTGCATCAAGGAGGTCAAACACTTCCACAACTGTCAACTCTTTGCCCCAAAATCAAGGACTCCCCTCGTACCGTGACACCCGGTAGTCACGGTTGGTCCCTTCTGCAAATGCACAATCGACTTCATGACATGCAACCCCACCTCATTCGGTGGCCATAACTACATCATTGTGGCCATTGATTATTTCACTAAATGGTTCAAGGCCATGCCCATGTCTAATTGTAAGGCCAAAATGGCATCCCATTTCTTCTTCAACCATGTGATCGCACGTTTCGGTGTTCCCCAACAAATAGTTTCAGAACACGATCGTCACTTTGAAGATGTGGTTTGGACTGAGCTTTCAACCATGTTGAAGTTCGAGCACCAGTTCTCCTCCTCATAATACCCTCAGGGAAATGGACAAGTTGAAGTTGTCAACAATATCATCAATACCATGCTCTAGAGAATCCTAGGGAACCACAAGATCAACTAGAACCATATTCTCTTCTCATCCTTCTAGACCTATAGGACATCGATAAAAACTACCACCAGTTTCACCCCTTTCCACTTAGTCCACAGTGTTGAATCAGTACTTCCCATTGAGTGCTAGATCCCATCACTCTTCCTTGCCATAGAGCTCCTTCCCGATACATTGCCTCTAGAAGAACCCCTTCTCCTTCTTGAATAGACTAATGAGGACTGCCATGATGCTCTCTAATCCATCGAAGCAGCTAAAACATGGACGAAGTCACATTTTGACTCCCATGTTCACCCTCACACATTTAGCAAAGGCGATCTGGTCCTCATTTATGACCAAGCCAACAACAAGTTAGGAATAGGGAAGTTGGATTCCATGTGGTACGAACCTTATGTTGTCCAACAATACCTCAGAAAGGGGGCATATATTCTAGCTAAATCAGATGGCCTCTTGTTGGTGAATCCCTGCAACGGGCTCTACCTCAAAAGGTTCTATGCCTGAGGTCATTGCCATGAGTCACTTGTATTATATTTTTCTTTTTTGTTTTACACTATTCTTAACACGAGTCTTACATGTTGTTTTCTTGATTTCTCTATATGGATCCTACCTCATGTCACTTTATTGGATTTGCTGATGGAGCAAGTAGATGGTCTCCAAATATTTCCTTGGATGGGTGGGTTATCTATTCCCCGTCACATGAGTTGATCCATATCGACGGAATTTTTGTTGGAATTTCTACCAACAACTAGGCTAAGTACGATGGTGTCACTGGTCTCTTGGTCGCTGCCCTCCAGTTGGGTATTCACCACCTTGATTTCTTCTTACACTCCCAGCTACTTGTCTCCCAGTTTAATAACCGCTATCGAGTACGCGATCCTTTCTTTTTTAGAAATTTCCTATGCACTAAATAGTTGGTTAGAAATTTTGAATCCATCACATTCATACATGTTCCCAGAAACCTCAATAGTGTAGCAGACCAAATGGCTAACGATGTTCTAGAGTGGCATATTCATCATCGCATATAGGAAATCAAGAAACTGCATCATGCATTATCATATCAAAACATGCATACATGTGTCATATACATTCTCTAGGCATTTTCATCATAAAAAGACAAACATAAAAACCATGAAAGGATGCATCCATGTGCATTAAATATTTATAATATCAATGGTTTTTAGTACAAAATGAGAAGCTCCACAAGCTTTCTCATCCGAGCATACATAATACAAAAATCCTAGTGCACCACTGCAATAGGGGCAGCATCAGCAGTTGCTAGTTGGAATCAAAATTAGAATCCTCCTCCTGGTACTTTGGCTCTGACTCCTCCTATGTGTCCTCCTCCTCACTCGAGCTGTCCTCATCCTCCATAGGCGTGTCACCCTGCACTATCGCACGAACATACTCTGTCGCGACTGTGATCCTCCTCATCGAGGGGATCCACTCGTGAGGTGCACGGTAACACACAGAAATAAGATCATAATCTAAATTTTGACAACCATCATCAGTAACTCCATCTAGCATACGCTCTATGTCCCAACAGAGTTCTCACAAGGTACTTTGGGGTCCATCAGCAGGAGGATCCACCCCCTCCACCCTACCCCTCTGTCTCTTGTAGCCTTCAGGTGGCTATAGTACGACAGCTGCACATATACACAGTATATCATCAATATTTGTCACACACTGGCTACCACTAAGCTATTAAACTATGCATGAATGTAAACACATAAAACATCATGTATACCTACCATTTGGACCCCAGGCCTTTCCTGGTTGTCGGGGCATCTCCGGGTCTCCCTTGTAGTCCATGCCTACATATGGGTAGTTTTAGATGAGGAATCAAAGCTACCTCCACTGCGCTAGCAGCTCCAGAGTAAAAACACAACCCACTAGGACACCTCCCCCCTAGAACAGCATCTCACTCCATCTCCACATCCGAGGCTCCTGAGGCCCACCATCCTGCACTGCTAAGTGCAGTCGAAGGGTTGGAAATCTCTCAAAGAAGAAAGAGCATAGAAATGAGGGGAAACAAAATCCCCTCCCACAGTCCTGACATGGTTCAACAAACACCGAACCATAGTCAAGTACATCTAGGCCCACCCATAGTAGGTTCCCACCATCACATGCCCCACAATCTGGAGCTACCCCAGGAGATCTTCTGAGTCCTGAATGACCCCAAGATCTTTAGCACCATCGTTGCAACCGCCTGAGTCAAGAGACTCTCAATATATCACTTCAATATGTACAATCCATGCACAGTAGCATAGGCAAAGCAGTGCCTCTCACAAAGGTCCTCCAGTGTCACCCTGTTTTCGAGCTTCGGTGTTGTGTCACCGATAACTCCCAGCATTGGAGCCCAGTCAAAAAGTACACATCCCATATCGTGATCTCCAGCCATTGCCCCTGGATAATGAAGCACTCTATGTCAGTATCCCAAAACCTCACCACTGTCTCAAACAATACTCTCATGGTCTGCATCAATGGTACCCAAAATTACTTCAGTAGCCCACTATGGGAAAGCGTATCTTGCACCCCCGCATTTCTCAATGCATGGGTTTGCAAGGTCCCTCTCTCTCCAGACTAGTCAGGCCATCCTGCATAGAAATCCAATCCCTCTCATGTAGAATCTCACACACAAAAACTCATCCTAGGTATGAAGTCATGACTTTTCAGCAATTAGGTGCAACCCAAATCGTACTTAATCCCTAAACAGTCACGACTCAGTCACGCATTTTGGCTTAACAGGTGTGACCTAAGTCACACCTATATCCTCGACAGGTGCGACTAGGTCGTGACTATTTATTCAAAAAGAGCAATGCAAGTCATGAATTTTGCCTTGAAAAGCGTGACCCATCCCTAGCAAACCATTTCAGTTAGGCAGGGATCCCTGGATGAGCAAACAACAAATGTAAACCACTGAAAAGGAAGGTTTTGACAAGTGCTCTTACCTGTAAGTCACAGATCTAGAAACCACCGGTCGAAACGAAAGATATCAAAAAAAGAGCTATGAGGTCCTCCACTCCAAATCAACACTGAACAGTAACAATGACACATGACATGTGGTCCCCCCTTGTTTATAGGCCTCCATTGGGTCTATTTTTCTTTTGTACATCACACGGTCATCCGGAGTCCGTTTTGGGTGTCATTCACACCATCGGGTTCAGTCTTTCATCCTCAATATTTTAACGAGGCCCTTGTCTCACACTTTCACTTTGATGTTTTGGGATAATTCCCAAAAGTTGCCTCGATTTACGTGCCACCATGTGAATCTCCATTATAGAGTTTTTGTTAAGCTCTTTTTTGACTCTTAAAAAAATGAAAATATCGAGAAGAATACTTCCTTATTTTCACACTCGTTAAAGTATTAGAAAGGGCGTCTATGTAGCCTCTTTTATCCTTTTTTCAGACTACGTAGATTATCAAGAAAAATACCACTCTGGCACATTCACGCCAGAAATGTTTCCATTTGCATCCTTTTATGCTTTATCAGTAATTGGTACCGAGCTTTACAAAAAATCTCATCATGGGTTTTCTTTAAGTTATTTTTCATCCTTCTCCTCAAGAAAATATTGCCACCCAAACTTGGTTTCATTCATGCTCGTAAAAGTATTTGAATGACCTTCCAGTCAGTGTAGGTTTAACGTTTTTCAGCCTGATTGGACTAACAACAGTAAAGAATTCTTCCTTCCCCAAAGGTTGGGATAGCTCTCCTACACACACTTTTATCCTTTTTTGGACTGAGGAGACTACATATGAAAAAGAGACCACACTGAAGTCTTCTTCTTGTTTTCAAACTCTCTAAAATTGAAAACACCAATGATCATTTACCTTCTCGGGCTCGCTAAAAAATCCATGAGATCGTGTCATAACGGTATCTTTTGGCGCCACCCCATATATTACAGTTTGGCATCTTTCCCCCATTGGGTCACCTTTGTTCTGAGTATTCTACGACGAGTCTTCCTTAGACACCTTGGATATCACTATTCTAGTTACCTCCCTTAGTATTTCCCATCTATAGTTACATTCCTAGTATCAAATCTATGATCCCTCTCCCATGAGTCAGTTTCATTTGCTGCCACGTCAGACCTGCCATCATTACTCTGAAAAAATGAAGTTTGAGTCTCCCATGCTCCCCTACCCCAATTCCCCCATTCAGTGTGTCAGTCCCCAAATTGTCCCACATCTTTGGTTATCCCCTTCATGCTTATGGTCAAGGAAACATTATTTCCTTGGACAGTTGCATGTCTCCCTCTATCGAAGATGACACATCTATTCCATAGGATAGAACCATAGGTCCCAGTATCCTAGTTTCATTAACCTTATTGATGAGTTCCTTGGACCACTTGAGAGGAGTCATTAGTGCCTCTTAGGATGGTTGTGTCTCACGTGCTTGACTTCAACTACATCATTGCCCCGTTGAGATTTTTACAGGGTATTGGTCTGTGCAGTATTTGGTCGAAGACCCCGGTTATCACCTAACTCTAGAAAATTGGTGAGTCTATTAAGGGACCCAGATAGGTTCAGGTCCCTTGTGATTTTCGAGTTGCATTGGAAACAGTGTCTAGAATCCCCCAGAGAAGTGATTCTATATAGCTTCATGATTGATGTGGCATATTGTACCACAAAGACTCTGACTCTCCATTGTTGGAATATAATAAACCCACTCATCAAATAATTAATCATTATTTGATTAATTTCCTACCCACTAGCTTAGATAGTTGGAATCCACTTGCACCTTAGAGTCAACACTTTCAATCTATATCCTAGGGATGATTTATTTCTAATTCTAGGCTGATATTGACCACTTTATGGCCATCCATAATTGATAACTGCACTTTACAGCAGATTCTGCTTTATTCTGCTTTTTCTGCTTTATCCTGCTTTTCTATGGATAAGGTAAAACTAGCCAACTAGGAAACTGACAATTTTTGTTGCCAACCCATCCTCCATTGTTTTCTCTCCATATTCTAGGATTATCAAGTCTTTCCTTCACTCATCATCACTCACACATGCTATTTCTAATTCGTGAGGTGCTAGATAGATTGGGAAAGTGCTTTAGTCAACTATGGGGTTTATCATAATTAGTAAGCCTTGTTTATGATCTAGCTTGAGTTGTCTTATAGAAACTCCTTCTTCCTTTATAAGGATCTATTACCTATGTAATAATATCAATTATCATTTATTGATCATTCATTAATGTGTGTTCATTAATTCTTCTTCTTCTCTCCTTATGCTAATTCTCTACAATTCTATGTGAGGTTAATTGTGTGCCTAGATCCTTATCATGTTTATGAAATTCCTTATGCCATCAAGGATTTAGAATTTCTACATGGTATCAGAGCTAAGGTTCTCAAAGTTCAAGTTCTACATGGTATCAGAGCTAAGGTTCTCAAAGTTCGATTTCTACATGGTATCAAAGATGAGGATATCAAAGCTCTACATGATATCAGATCTTTGAGAGTTCATTAATTAATCCTCCTTTTCAGATTTGCAGGTTTATTTTGTAGGTTCAACTTTGAATGGATTCAAGAGTATCGGTTCCTCTTCTTTCTCCATTCACAAGCTATTCAGAGTGGAAATTGAAGATTATTTCATATCTAAAGAGACAAGGTCTCTATGAGATATCTATTGGAGCTGGTAAAGAGTCTTATGAAGAGCCAAGTGACTGGTTGAATGAATGTGATAGGGAAATTGGAGCTATTTTTCTAGCTATCTCTCCATGCATGCGCTACCTTATTGATTCTGTTGATTACCCAAAGGATCTCTAGACAACATTGGATGGAGTTTTGGGAAAGGACAATGAGGATCCTTCTAGCTATGTGGAGAGTGCCTCTAGCTCCTCAATGATTTCTCTCTCTCAAGATGTCTTGGCCTCTACAGTCTCTGATGAAGTTGATCATGAAGAAGAAGTTTCTCATATAGTTCTTGTTGCTACTACTCTCTTTGATTCGAATGCTTCCTCTTTTAATCAAGAAGCAAATATTGAAGAGCCATATTTTTATGTGTCTCTTGAAGTAGAAGATCTTGATTCATCTTCTTATGATGTTGTTGATGAAAAAGAAGTGACAGATGGAGCTACTATTGTTAATGATGATTCACTCACACATTCTGTGTTCTCTATGTCTTCTATCATGGATTTTGAGATCCATATGCTATACCTTTCACACCTTGTGCATGTCTCTCTCCTTGATGGTGTGCAACCTAGTGACTTCCAGGATGTTTGCTTAGCCAAATCAATTTCTTTTAGTGTCTTACCACTTACCATACTTGATCCCATGTTCTTCTGCAGCTCCTCCTTTATTCTTGGCACTCATTCTCAGAGCCTCCTTGAAGATTTTGAACATCACTACCTTTCCTCCTTTCATTGTTCTACCATAGAGGATTATTTACCAGTATATTCCCATGAGTCTACTGTTGTGCTTATATCTGATCTCTTGGATTCTTTGGAAGCTAGATCAACCCATGGAGCCCATGCATTCACACTATTTGATCCTATGCCTTCTCTATGTTCTTACAATATCACTTGCACACGTCCTCTCTGTGTAAATGAAGATGGAGACATGATACATTCGCTTGGACAGTTATTTCACCTATCTAGAGCTCATTTCATCTCTACTGGTTCAATGTTCAAGTCATCTCATCATCTTGGAGTTGATTACAAGTCTCAAGATCCTTCAATATTTCCTTCATATCCTTGGATCTCAGTTGTTCTACATGGTACTGGTTTCCATCCTGCAGCTGTCCTTGATCCAGGTGAGCAGATTTATCTTCTTCCCAAGAAGAAGATTACTCCAGACATCAAGATTTAGTTTGGAGCAGCAGCAACACCAACAATTCAACATTTTTTGTATTGATTTTCATGTCCTTTCTTGAGGGAGGATTTTCCCCTTGAGGTTTTTCCTCTTTCCTCATTTCTTTGGACAAGATAAATTGTAAAAGGGTGACCATAGATTTATTCTTGGTCCCTATATGCATATATATTTCTGATTAGTTCAGTAATATCATCATAAAGTCAGGCTTAAAGTGGGGTGTTGGAATATAATAAACCCACTCATAAAATAATTAATCATTATTTGATTAATTTCCTACCCACTAGCTTAGATAGTTGGCATCCACTTGCACCTTAGAGACAACACTTGCCATCTATATCCTAGGAATGATTTATTTCTGATTATGGGTTGATCTTGACCACTTTATGGCCATCTAGAATTGGTAACTATGCTTTACAGCAAATTCTGCTTTATTCTATTTTTTCTGCTTTATCTTGCTTTTATATGGATAAGGTAAAGCTAGTCAACTAGGAAACTGACAGCTTTTGTTTCCAACCCATCCTCCATTATTTTCTCTCGATATTCTAGGATTAGTGATTCTTTCCTTCACTCATCATCACTCACACATGCTATTGCTAATTCATGAGGTGATTGATAGATTGGGAAAGTGCTTTAGTAAACTATGGGGTTTATCATAATTAGTAAGCCTGCTTTATGAGCTAGCTTGAGTTGTCTTATAGAAAATCATTTTTCCTTTATAAGGATGTATTACCTATGTAATAATATTAATTATGATTTATTGATCATTCATTAATGTGTGTTCATTAATTCTTCTTCTTCTCTCCTTATGTTGATTCTCTACAATTCTATGTGAGGTTAATTGTGTGCCTAGATCCTTTGCTTGTTTATGAAATTCCTTATGCCATCAAGGCTTTAGAATTTCTACATCCATTAATAATTCCCTACAGTTATATAAACTTCCATATCTAGTAGAGCATCAATTGTAAAGATATCACATTCCACGAGAATTCCATGGGTCCTATGTATCAATTCTTCAGATCAGCATTGTATTCAGCCTCTCATTGAGGCCACCATTATGTAACATCAGTTGTATAGGTATTGATCGGCTACCATATTTTTTATCCTTGATCCCATTATTTATTATTTTGACATTGTTACGAGCATGGGTATGCCCACCTCATCCATATACATGTCACATATTCTTTGTATCTCACCCATTGTTGGGAACCAATATTAATACAAAAACCAAAATCCACCATGTCTCGACCGAGGAAGCGTTGCTTCTTCGCATGTATCCCCACTATCTCCATGATCCTATGATGTATGTTGGCCATACGATGAGCTCATGCCCTCACACATCAGGGGGTGATCTGTTAACGCAAAAAATTGCTCAACTAGCTCTACATAGCCTAAATCACATACATACATTATTTTCCCTTATTTTTGACCTCCACACCTATGGTTTACCCTTTCTCTCTCAAAAAGCTCAAAAACATCAAAAAGGGCCTAAAAACCCCCAAAAGAGCTTAAAACCCAAAAAAGAGCTAAAACACAGAAAAGGGGCTAAAAACCCTAAATAGGGTTTAAAACCCTAAATACAGCTCCAAAACCCTAAAATAGAGAAAAGGCCAAAAATCATTATAAAAATACGGTGGAGGTCCCCATCAACAAGATTCTTATCCCTTTTTCATTATTCTATTGTCGTGAGTACGTTGAGAAGCCATCATTCTCAAAATACTCACACCACGTAGTCATCATTTCATTGACACACCATCTCCCATCTCGTATGTTGAGGCATCCTCTGTACATTCCAGCCTGTGGAGAGGAAACCCATATCCAAGATCAGGGCATGGTGACCAATTTTTAGAAGAAGGGTATAATTTTCTTGCTTTTTATTTTAGTTTTAGTGTAGCCATCTGTATTTGTTTATTTTATGTTACTAATATCATTTGTTTAATGTAGTTCCTTTTTCATGAACTCTACCCTTCTGTCTCATTGATGGAAGGGAGGTCATTTTGCATGTAGCGGGGGTGAAAACCCTGCTACAGTACTTTTAGAAAATCAAACATCATTACTTATGTGATTACTTGAAATATTAAACCAGACAGAAGACTCAAATCAAACACAGTCCAAAGAGCTCATATTACCTCAAATAAGCAAACATATGGGAATAATACAGTACATTGAAAAAAAACATATGACTAGAATATTTACATTGATCAGAGCTTATTAACAGTGGAAACCAATGACCTCAATTGATTCATTCTAACTAATCACTTACTTCAGCATAACCTTGTAAGATTCATGTGTTCAATGGGAATAAGAAATGGATTGGATATTACGTATTATGTGTAATTAATAGCTTGTTATAAGCTTATTTTATGGTGATAATAGAGCTTATTGTATTAAAGCTTTAATAAAGAGCTAATATATTTGGAATCATAGTAACTAGTGTAGTTCCATATTAGCTAATCCTTATACCATAATAAACGCAGTTCTATAGTAATCATTGTACTAAGATAGAGTTGTATTATTACTAATACATAGGCAATCTGAATGACTATCACATCATACCAGATAGGTTATGAAGTGTTTACTTATGTTATTTTTGTGTTCTGTGTGAGGCTTTGTTTCCATTTCTTTTTCATAGAAGCGAGTGTTAAGATTTCCATTACTCCAAGCTTCCAACATGATTACGATGTTTCCATATTGAGTGCTTATGTGTAATCTCTCTTATTCATATTCAGGTCATAAGAGTTACCATAATAGTCGTCTTGCCTGTAATCAGAGTTTAAGTAACACACCAACTTGATTAGGGTTACTCACTAGAATGGTTTTATTTTAGTTATATTCACACTAATATATACAAGTAGTAACAGGTGTGATGATGTTGTACTCTCCATATGATATAACATCCTCTATATTTGGTTTTATTACTTTAATTAATCTCATATAACTATATTGCAATACATGTAACTAAATCTTATGGAAACAACCATATTACAACACAACTTGCTATCAGATTACAGGATAGAATGAACACCATCTTATTATTATTGTTTACTCAGTGCAATTACTACAACTCACAACATATAACCAATCATCATGGAACAATGATTACCCATATTACTCAGATCATGTACGGAGAAAGCTTAGATATTTAACAATCATTGGCTTAGATAGTAGTCTCACCTTACCCTTTTGAACCAGTAATTCCTACCTTATATTAAATATGGCACCCATCAGTGTAGTCCTGTGATGTTCCAGCATTTAAAGAGGTTCATATATATATATAATTTTTTATTAAAGGGTTCAAGTTACCAATACCAACCAACTAAGCAAGTGGATTATATAGTGGATGGCCTACTTTGATATGAGTAGTGATACATACGTCATCCAAGGTTACCTCCTCAATGAACTTTATGACAAAATGTTCCTTTTCGATAGGAGTGCTTTGACTAGATGTAGCAGGTGGCATATATGTAAATAAGGAGGTTAAAGAGGAAGGGGACTAGCTGGATAAAAAGATGGCTAATTAACTAGAAATCAATGACTAGCTAAGTGAACTTCAATGTATGGTCTTTAGGGTGTGTATTAATGGTGTGAATGGAAAATACTAAATTGTTGTTGACTATAAGTCATTGTTGTTGGACAAGGTAGAAAAATAGAGGCAATCAAAATTATTTTTTCGAAAGGCAACATTTATGTCCTTGCTTCTCCATCATATTAGTTGCATGATTAAGTTGTATTCTCTCTTTACTAATTTCAAAAAACAATGGGGTCGAATAAAAATTTCAACTAAAATTGAAGTAACATGATGAAACTAAAAAATGATTACTAGATCTGGGTTTAACAATATGAAATAAGGGTGATGTATTAGTTTCTGTAGTTGGTAATATGAGGAACCTGAAGAAAGTGTTGTTTACTATGGGTTAAGTTTTAACTATATGAAATAGTGTTTATGTTTTAGTTTCAGTTGTCATTTTCGAGGTCCATTTTATCAATTCAAGGTCCATTTTTCACTTCTTTGCTGGTGTTTTATGAGTTTTGTAGGCTTCAGATAAAACTTTACCAAAAATGGAACAAGTTCCTTCCCAAAAGAGATATCAAAATGCGTAAGAATCCAAACCCTTTACTACTCTCAAACAATATTTAATTTTGTACATATTTTTCTGTGAACATCTTCAAGTGGAAACTGGAAGCTTTTCCACATGAATAAATTTTAATATAGTCCTCTTCAAGGTGATATTTCTCAAGCCTGGAGTGTCACCTTCTATTTTGAATTACCCGAACTGATCATTTTCCAAGAGGAGAGGTTATCAAGCCATGTGTTATAATAATTAATAGGGTATCCTACAAGAAGCCTCGTTAACAAACAATATAATATAAAAATTTCTTAGAAGAGGTGTTCCTGTTGGGGAAAATATTAAACAAATTATAACATATATGTCCAATGATTTAATTGTCAACCCGGAGAGAGTGTAAAATTGTGAGGTACAAACAAAGTATATGCAGGGGTAGAGTGTCGCTGAACTTAATGTATAACTGAAATTAAAAATACATGACTAAAATGGAATTAAACTTGCAAAAGCAGGAAATTTCATGAAATAAATGTGATCTAAGAAAGCAGGAAATTGTAGGAAATAAACTGATATAAAGCAAACGATATTAACTGGTGATCTCACATAAAATCAACACAACTAATTCATAACCAAGAAATCAAAATATGAAGAGATCAAACTATCTATTGAAATGTGAAATATATTACAACAGGATCAAATCCATGACTGTCTAAAAGATGAACCAATTCTCCACTACCAAACCACTAGAGAGGCCTCTAACCAAAATGAGGAGAGAGCCCTCCTATTTATACATGAATTCAAGATAACTGATCCTAATTACAGATCCACTATTCTCTCAACTTATCCCTCAAAATCCTCAATAAATCTACAACTCATCCCTTCAAATCCTCAACAAATCTACAACTCATCCCTCAAAATCATCAGCAAATATTAGATGAGATATTCTCTCCACATTTCAATGATCTTCTCCTTGAAGTTACCCCACATCTTGAGGATGAAATTCGAATTTGAGGCTAGGTGGACACTTTTGAGCTTGTTAAAGTCTTCAAATACACCTATAAGCATCAAAACTCACCCAACTTTAAAGTATAATGAAAATATGTTATTTTTCTCAATAATTAACCACAAATTCACTCAAAATACTCAAACATAAATGATTTGGAAAATGGTAATATAAACCCATATTTATTATGAAAGTGGTGAATATTAATGGTTTTATGGAAGGATAAGATAGGAATAAGATGACAAATGGTATAGGAAAGATGAATAAAATGTGGTCTTTTTGCGGCTCAACATTCCCCCCCAACTTGACTGGTTGCATGTCCTCATGCATCTATGCATTAATTTTCTTTTTAACTTTTGGCTTTACATGATGATGGTATGTAATAGTAAATCATTCCATGATTTGAAATGCATGAGTGGTAGAATTTTTTCTTATGGTTGGTTCTTGTGTGACAAACATAAGTATAACAAATGTTGGTTCTTGTGTTTACAACATTCGGTTATTTTACTTGTATTTTTGCTGCAATACATAAGTTTTTTTTTTATGAAGTTGTTGCAGCTGCAACCATTCTCCCCAAATTTCTTAAATTTTGGGCCCCTCCTCATGATGTAGCGTTGTTTTAATCGTTGGGTCCTTTGAATTTTTGGACATGTTTAATTTTGGATGATTCTAAAGATTAACTCTTGCCCTGGTTTTCAAATTTGATTGTGATGGAAATTGTTGCGGGTCACAGTTTTATTTGCTTGTCGATCGGATCAAGTTTCTTTGTTTTGGGTCGTCGCTTCAGAGGTAAAGCCATTTTTTTGTCCGTTGTCAAAATTAGAGGGCTGTCCAAAACACTGAAATCGTTTTTATACATCGGGCGTCGAAAATATGTTTGATTTGCGACTGTTGTCCTTTTCTCGTCCGCTGTTGCGACTCCCAAAGTGGCTTAGCATCCGAAGTGCAAAGCGCTCCAACCGCCGATGTTTGTTAGTCTTTTAATCGCCTGCCCGTAGCCTTTTCTCTTCCGCTATTGCGGATGGGAAAGTCATTTGGTTTCCGATGTGATGTCTTCCGACTTCCGACTAAAGCTTTTACCACTCACATTTCGTGTGTCTTTAGCCCTTGTCTCTTCTGCCATTGCGGCTCCCAAAGTAGTTAAGCCTCCAAAGTATAAATCCTTCCGAATTCCGATTGAGAGTGTTCCCGCCCGCGGGTAGCCTATCCTTAACCTCTCCTTTGCCGCCGTTGCGGCTAGGAAAGCCTTTTTGCGTCTGATGTCGATATCCTTCCGGCTTTCGATTCAGAACTTTCCCACACGAGGCTCAGTCAAAACTCTTCCGTTTGTTAAAATTTTCAAATTAAGGGATGCACCTGGTCGTTTTCTTGTGGATTAGCCATTTCAGGTGGTTTAAGTTAACGTTTAAAATGCCATTTCAACAAATGATGCACAGTAATTGATTGTAGGTAGAACTCAAGGGACTGTTGGGGTGACCACATGGTGAAGGCGTAGCTAATAGTTTGTAAAAAAATCAAATCAAAATCGGCCGAGTCGCAAGGGAGACGAGCGAAGGAAAAGACAAAAAATCGAAAGCAACAAAAAACGAAGATCTGAAAGGTCCAGCAGTTACTCAACTGATCATGAGCATACAAAGAAAAGATGAAGAAGAGGAATATGAAGCATTGGGGAATGGAAACGCCAGAGGTTTGGGGGAAACCCAAGTGGTCTACTGATTTTGTTTAAATTTCTGAAAGTTAGAAGTTACAAGGAATTTTTCCCTGGAAAAACTTGTACACCATTTGCTTGTAAGAGGAACTATTTCGTTTTACAATCAGAAACTGCAACTTTTGCCTGCTAGAGAAAGCGAAATGTGGAATGTATCAATGTGATTAAATGAACAATGTTGAAGGGGAACTATTTCATTTTCAGTTGTGTTTCATTAACTGTGAGAGTGCTTAACTTCCTGAACCTATGTTCTTGTTGAATGTTCTTCAGTATATTTTGTGATGTTTTCCACTGTGAGTAGTAAATGTTGTCTCTAAACAATTGGATATTTGGTTGTTCATGTGTATTGAAAAAAGTATCAGCTATCTGTAACTCTTCATAATGCATGTACAAATTATATTACTCACCAATGAATGATAATCCTACTCCCTAGGGATAGTTTAGGTAGTTAGTTTTAATTTCTTGTTGTATGTGATTTAGATGCTTGTGAATGCTAAGACGAGAGGTAAGAACCTGCGCATCACGTTGTGACTGCTCCTTCCATCTTATTTCCCTGCATGGTTAATTAGGCACTTGCATATCATACATTAAGTCAAAAAAAAAATACATGGTAGACCGGGCCGCAACCAATAAAGCCTTTGTTTTTTGTTACTTTGACCTATGGTAGCCGGACCGCAAACCGGATGGATTCCCCATACCAAACAGTCATGGGCTAGTTGGGAATGTTGACTGGGGAGAATCCCTTACTATTGTTTCCTGTGAATTTTTGGGCCCCAACAGTTTTGGCACTAGAAGGAGGGCCGCCAGTGCATGGCTGGCCGAGGAAACCCATTTTCCCGAGATTATTCCACCAGTAACAGTTCTGAAAGTAGTGGGATTCATAATCCAATTCTGGAAGAAAGAGAAAATCTATATTCTGTTGGAAACGAAGTTGTTAATGAGCTGAGAATACACACTAGGGAATATGTAAAGAAGATTGGAGGATTGCCAATCATCCCTGAATTGCCTAGAAGAGAATATAAAAAGAAAGATCGTCCTGTAGCAGAAGACTCAGTGTTGGTTGGAGACTGGGAAGAACTTGTAGAAACATCCTTACAGGAAGTTGTGCTACCTTTGAATCAAGAAGGCCCAGATACCCCTCACAGTTCTCCTGCTCATACTCCAGTTGGATCACCTCCTCACTCTCCACCTAGACTCATGGCGGGAGTAAATGATAATCCACCACCTAACCCACCAAATCCACCACCTGCTTGGAGAGCCAGATCACCGTTAAACCTGACACCTCGATTACACGACCTACCTCAAACCTTTGACAAGATGTTGCCCAAGTTCGACCCAAATGAGAAAATATTAGTAGATGATCACCTACAAAAGTTTTACTTGGCAATTGAAGGATTAAGGGTTGGGGAGTATGAAGATGTAGTCTACAAACTGTTCCCACATACCCTTAAAGGAGCTGCGGCATCATGGTACTTTGGGTTGCCTGCTAACTCTATCCCTGATTGGGATACCTTCGAAAGAATTTTCAGAAGTAAGTATGCAACTCAGAAAACTCATGCAGCCCTCATGAAAGGGCTATGCGCCTTGAAGAAAGAGAGAAAGGAAAAAGTGCACAGTTTCACACAAAGGTTTGCAGCCTATCTCAAGAATTTGTCTGAAACGGATAAACCTTCAGACAAATTTCTA